>VWPU01012538.1:0-146607 GCA_013398955.1 Callaeas wilsoni
TGGGGCAGTGTCAAACCACAGCATCTTGTCACTCCTCTATCCTTTCTGCAGAGCTTTGTCCTGTCAAATTTTAGAGACTATAAAAGAGCAGTGCCTGCTGTGGGAATAGGGATGTAAGACAGTTACACTTCTCCATCTTGGTTGCCTACCACACAAGGGTGGACAGATACTTCAAAACAATAGTGATGATGTCTTGTTAATAAGGCTCATATCTCCTACATATGCCTGAAGTGAGTAATTTGTGAAGGCATAGAAAAAGGGAGATGAAGATCTTTCTATTTGCTGTGCTACAGTGAACTATCTGGGCTATGTGTACAGCTGTATGACAGCAGCACCATCCAAGAGACAGTATTAAGGTATTCAATGGCTTAGCAGAGCAACAGTAGCCATAGGTTGCCATAAGATAGGCAGAACTAAACAACAGAAATGAAACAATTTTAGGAGGAAAATACAGATAACACAAAGCAAGGTTGTGACTACATTTTCAAAGAGCATTGACAGATATCAAACTCTCTCCAAATCACACCAGTGCCTTTTGTTTCAGACTTGTCTTGCTCAGACTGATGTTTTCCCCAATTTGTCCTAAAGATATTCTCGGAAGTTATTTCAGTTCCTCCAGAATGTTTCTTAGTTATTTTTAGGCAGTGTCTATAAACCAGAAGAAATAATTTCTTGCACAATTTGAGCCATAAGCATCCTATGAAATACCAAGTGAGAGCTATGGATATTCAGCATCTCACACTACAAAGCCCTGAAAGTGTCACGTTTTTGAGTGGTTCCTCTTGGAAATTTGAGTTTCTTCCTGTGGTCACTGCTGGGAACATGATAAAAAGCAAATGAATGTCTGTGAATAAAAAATTACTGAGACAGCATGAGTTTTTTCAAGCCTTTGGGTTGGCACAGCTGTAGAGTTGAGTTGGAGGAGTTGGGCAGAAGTTTGCCAGAAGTGAGAGACAGGGAGGAGGCAGGGAGGTATGTGCAAAAGCTCTAGAGAGAAGAAGAAGGAGAAAAAACTAATATCCCTGGGAGGAACTCAAACCACTAGAGGTTTGTTATTAAATTCAGAACAAGCTTTTATGCCAAATTGGTCTTGTCAGCTATGCATTTGCTTAGTTTTGGATCGAATTCTTCTCTTCTAAGGATGCAAGCTTACCAGTTAGTGAGGAGGTGGTTTGTCTTTCTGTGTAAGCGCCCAAAATTTCCAATTACCTCTATGTCCTGTGTTAATTAACTTGGACATTAACTTCGGTAAAATCCTGGCATGGATGTCACTAAAGACGGTTGTTCTCCCACATTATCAAATGCACTGCAGTTACCTACAGGTCAATGGTGTCTTCCTCGAGGGCATATTCTGTACCATAATCACCTCTTGCTGTCTCCTGTGAGTTTTGACGTGTGCTCTTCCGATCTCCTCGAGGGCATATTCTGTACCATAATCACCTCTTGCTGTCTCCTGTGAGTTTTGACTAGAAAACACATTACTCTACAGAGCATAAAACTACAAGCATTGTTCCACCACTGCAGCACCATTGCTCAGCACTGGGAGGTTGCACCGCTGGGCAAAGCCAGTGGTGGTGGGTACCACAGGGGAGCCAGGCAGCAGTGTGAGTGGCTCCACCTCTGAGAGGAGCCTTGGAGAGTGGGAATCTAGCCTTGGGTCATTGCTGTCTGGTAAGGGGGAAGGAGGAAACATTTTAAATCAGCCATCAAAATAAAGGCTTTGTGGAGCTGGGAAGAGATATGTGCCCTGCACTCTTTAAATTCCTTTCCTGTTACGTCCTCTTGAAAGCCAAAGCAGATTTTTTTTTTTCTATGTTCAGCAGATGCAACTGGGGATTCACAGGGCTGTGTAGGCTCTGCACTTTCATGAGTACATGCACATATGCACACACTTTTTAATTTCTACATTAATACTGTAAAAACTCAGGGTGCAGGGTGCTGCTGAAAAACCACCATGTATTCTCTAGCTCACACAGCATATTCAGCCATCTTCAAACATTTCTATTCCTGTTACCTTAGTAACAGCCCTAGGGAATCCCTACGTAATAAATCAAGCTGCTTAGCTGTTTAAGGTTTCTTATGAGGGATGCTGTTGTCTAGCTTCTTTTTCATTGTTGGCAAAAAAAAAAAAAATCTGTATTTAGAAAAGAAATGTCATATGGGCTGTGTCTGTCATGTGGAGGAGGTAAACGAGTGCCCATGTGCACCTTGTTAAGCATTTCTTTGGCATGTGTGTACTTACTAAGTAATTGATACCGCAAGTAACAGCTGAAGCACAAACCTCAAAGAATTTAGAGGTGCAGCTGACAGGCTGGATTTCTTTAAATATTTCAGTGTCCATTCTAGGAGACCATCCTGGTTTCTCCTTCCAGTGCCACATTCAGAAATCACTTTCAGGGTCACTGATGCAAAATGGAGCGTGACAGCAAGAAACAACTATCATCATTTAGTCTGAGTTCCCGTAAAACCCATTCTATAGACATTCACTATTTTGTTTTAGTTTGTTTTTTTCTCTGCAGAAGGCAGTATTCTTCCTTTGTACACTAAGGAGCATAGCTGAGCGTGCTAGGTTATGGAGACCATAAAGCCTGCCTTATGGAAACACATACCTGTTGATGCTTTCCTCTAAAGCAATTGAAACTCTATGGATATGGACTCTTATTTCTCTTTTTCGGATAGAAGCTAACATTATGTCAACCCTTTTTCATGGTGTGGATCCCTGAGGATTTTCCCTTGGAGCTGCAGTTCTTTGTAAACCAATTCTCTTTCCTGAGTTATCTCCCAGTATCACTCGGAGCATGGCACTCCATGACATGACAGCAAAAGCATGACTAGGTCAGATCACTAAATTTTCAGTACAGCACTTTTCCTTCAAGAGATACAGATACTAAAATGTTGTGGTGACTGAACCAACCACAGGAATGCCCAGGGGGCCACAGAGCCCAGAAAAAAAGGTTTGGTGGGCTGGCTCCAAAGGGTAAATCCCCCTCTGTGAGAATGGCTTCTCCCATTGAATTCCTGTGACCTGATGTAACCTCGGTCTGTCTGATTGACAGTTGACAGACACCTCTTGTATCTCCTAAGCAAAGGTAACCAGCCCTGTCCCGCCCTTCCCTTCTTCCTATAGGTCACTGCTATGTCATCCCCGCCCCTTCCCCTGTACCCCTTTTAAGCCCACTTGGGCTACCACCTCTCTCTCTTCGCTTCCGGTCCCCTTCAAGGGAGTTTCTACAATAAATCCTTGAAATACCAGCCGAAGGGCCACCTCTGCTCGTTTGTTTCTGGTCACGCCTGGGCTATCTATAAGCCCCACGCGCGCTAGGCTACGTGCCTTCCACCGCACAGGCGAGGAAGCTGGCCAGCGAGGCACCTAAGGGTGCCACAGGGCACTCTTCCTTTGTGTTGGGCACGTCTGGACAAGCTGCAGCTATCCTGGTCTGGCCAGCGTGCCAGCGTACTAAACAACAACAACAACAAACATTCCCAAATCTTCATAAGAGGTTGCAATTTGGATCAGTTTTCTTTGGCTAGTCTTTACAGACTCCATTGGGCAAGACATAGATCCCACCTGGGGACACTCAGCAACAGTACTGACCAGGGAAGAGGACAACGGCAAATGTAGCCTTTGCTCATCCTGAGTAAGCTCAATGCATTGATCTTCACCACTCAGTACCCTCCTCAGTACTCTTAATACGGTGGTACCAGCTAAAGGGTCTCTCCCATGTGTTGTGACAGCCTCTGAAAGACTTGCATTGTCTTTGTATGGGATGGGAAAACGTTTGAAGTCACAGAAGTAGTCAGAGGAGGAGATAAGAGCAGCAGATGCCTTTCTGGGGACTGTGCTGTGCCGGAAGGATTCTATTTAACCTCATTTTGCTCACTTTGCATAGTGGGTCTTGACAGTACTAACCCACATGATGGCCTGCATGCTCTGCTCTTTATGTCTGAGGGATTTGCATCTGTTCCACCAGCAGACACCATTTTATTTTTAGATTAGTCAATCCTGGAGTAGTAAAGCACTGTATGACTGTTAGAGATAATTTCTAACATCAATTAAACTTTAGAAGTTTATTCTAATAAAGCAAGAAACATCTGAAAAATGAGAGGCAAAAGCTACAAAGCAGGAAAAATATATACCAGTAAAATGGAGTAATTAATTACACTTGAACATCATAATAGATTTCTCCAAAGTGCTTAGGGTATCAGCTGACCTAGTAGATGGACCAGCTGCCCTGACTTCCCCATCTATGTTGCATTTTGAACTTACCACTTAAGAAAGTTCTCTCATGGCTCTCCTCTAAAAAAACCCAGCTCCTTATACTAAATACAGATGTGATGACTCAGTTTTCTTCTCCTATTTTCTCAGACGTTCATTTCTGAAATACAAATGGTGAAAGCAAAACAGTTTATTTTCACCTACCCTAGGACTTCCTTTTCCTTTACACTGCTATGCTGTGCCTGAATTAGCACATTTCTTCTACTCTAGCCAGAACCTGCTGGTTATGATTTTTGCATCATGACTTTTGACTGTTTCTCTTTTCTGACTAGAGAGGAGACCTTAGTGACTTAGGTAGGTCTTAGGGCACCTGCACTTCAGTTCCTTCAGTTTAGGTGAGATGAACCTCCCCAGTGAACCCCAGGGTCTTTAGGAACTCTTCCCAAGACCACGCATTGCACCGGACATGACTTTCAGTTATTCCACACCTACCGCTCAAGTCCACTCTGTTCCACAGCAATGAAATAGGTGTTACAGTAGCCTAGAAATACACAACTAGAATTAATCATTATAACAGTGGGTTTGATGTTCGTGTTTCATGGTCCAGCCTAAGGACAGTTTTCTCACTGTGGGAGTCGTTTTTTGAGTGTTCCTCCACGACCTCCTTGACAAAGATCAAACATCCATGAGTTTCCGCAAGACCTGCAGTCATTTTTGTTGTCATCTGAAACTGGAGAAACACATATTTTTAATTGGGTTGTGTATTCCCACTGATGTCTCATATATACTGTATATATACACACATATATAATGTGTATTTATGGGGATTTATAAACATGTTCACAGGACTATTGGCAAGGCAATGCAGAACACTATCTATGATTAGCAGTATCACTGTTGTCTGCTAAGGGCCGTTCACCTATGCTCAGATGGGGCTGCAAGTTGTCTTGAAAATGAGTCTCCTTTGCTGTTTCCTTTCCCTTTTCTTTTGATCTATATCTCACTGAAAGTGCTTGCTTTTGCAGTCTGCAAACGAGTCCTAATGAGGTCATTAAACTTTGATAACCATCCATTTACGTGACACGCTTTGGACAAAGCTGTGTCTCGGTCTTGGGGGAAGGCAGTTTTTCAGCTCTACAAACAGATTGAAGTCAGGCAACGCATTGCTGGGCAGAAGAATTGCTCAATGAGACTGATTAGGAATTCATCTGATGAAGTTGATTAAGAATTCACCTGAAAAGAGATTAGAAGGGAAATTCAGCATTTTGGAATGGAAGAGGGGAAAAGAAGAAATTAAAAAAAAAAAAAAAGGCCCGTAGCAAGGGAAGGAGAAGCAGGGCATGGCACAGGGCTTTGCTGTCAGCATGAGAAAAGCCCTGGCCCACCCACTGAGGAAACTGAAAAAAGGAAATTGGTGGCGGTTTTGTCAAGATATCCTCATCTCCTGTGTATGCTACATAGAGAATGATCAAAAATTTTGGAAAATTTTCAGAGTTGGTGTGTCTATCTGTTTATGCTAGGAACACTCAGAGAGGGGTGGCTTGTACACCAGCGCTCCAGAAATCCCAAGCTCTTGTAAGACACAGTAGGATGTTAGCAGGCAGGAGACAGATGCATTCTTTGTCCTATTTTGAGAAGGTCATAGGCAGACAGACAGACAGACAGTGTTCAGCAGTCAGCAGGGCAAGAAAAAAAGCTGCACAGGCTGCAGTGTTAGGGAGCTGAGTTATCTAATTAGGTGCTCTGGATTTTCATTTAAAGCTCATTGGAAACAAAGGATCTTTGTTCTTTTTCCTGTAGGGAGCAGAGGATTAGTTTCCATACATAAACTGTGCCTTTGACAAACAAAAGAAAAATCAATACATAACACGACAGGTGCCTCAGCAGTGGAACGTGAAAGCACAGTGTGCCCAAGCAGCGGCTGCTTTCGCAGAAGTCATTGATCTTTGCCATCACGCTCTCACAACTCCGAGGTAGGCTCTGAGGCTTGCAGCAGAGGGTCACTAAACCTCTTGATTAAAATAAGAATGTTTATTTTTTTCAAGACTGAGTTCAGGGGAAAAGAGACTCTGTGTTTCTCAAAATGGCTGCAGCTTTTCTCCAGTCTCCTGCTCACAGACCTCACTCGTGTGCAGCTCACTCTGCAGCCACTCCTAATCAATTTTCCTTTTCTCTTCCATGTGTAAATCAATCTGTCTGCAACTGAAGGTAAAATCACAGCATTTCTAATGTGGAACGTGGGACAGGCTGAGTTCCTAAGTCCTAATTCAGAGAATCCCTTGAAAACAGCCTTTATTTTAAGTGTGCACTAAAATATGTTGGCATCAGTGATCTCAGTGAACTGTGCACACTGACAGAAAAGGAAGGATTTGGGGAAACAGACGCAGAAGGAACATCATTGGAAAGGGTGAGCATGCCCAGTGTGAGACACCACACAGGTATCACAGCTGTACAGCGAACAGGCTCTGAGTCAAAGGTTTTCCCCTGAACTAAAGACAAACATCCAAATGAGAGTCTTGGGTAAGTCAGACTCTTTGCTGTCTCTTGTAAATCACATGCAGGAGCTTGTGAAGACACTGAAAAAGTATGTGTGTGAGAGAAACAATTGGTATGTCCTCTCTGTTAAAGCTTTTCCCTCACTGTTAACTGAGTTGAGTTCAAAGCTGATCTTCTGAGTGGTGCAAAAGAGGCATACCATCCCAACACCAAAGAGTTGCTATCTAGTTCGTTAGTCTATCCACAATCAGTAATTAATTGTAGCAGAATAACAGGCATAGTCAAATAACATCCACCCCTACATCCTCATTCAACACACACAGTTAAATAACACTCCAATCTGCGTTTTTATCTTCCAGCATCCTCACCTACAGGCTTGGAAAACCAGTTTGGCTGGAGTTCCTGGTGCATCTCAATCTGTACACTGACCTGAAACATTGTCCCACTAGTGCAATGCATTCACAATCACATATTGCTACGTGTGTACTGGGACATTATGAAAGCAACTTGTGGCAAGAGGTGCTGGAATAAGAAACATTAAGTGAGAAAACAGTCCATTTCCATTCCAGATCACCTGCTGAAAAACATTCAGAAAAACACAGATGTCTGATTTGCAGATGGCCAATTGTGAAGTGTTCAGAAATCATTTTAGGAGCCTTAGAGTATGCCAGAGCAGAGCCAGGTGGGCGGACTGCAGTGGTCTGCACACAATTGCATTTGGGAAGTGTGTGTGACCCCGCAGTGATGAAGAACCACTACAGAGCAAGGCAGAAAGGCTGTTCCAGAGGAAATAGAGGCCACTCTAGACAAAGAGGAGAGCTGTTATTGTGAGATGCAAAACTATTAACAAAGGAGACCTCCAGAGGGGCCTTAACAGTAGCTGAAGACAATGGAAGTGAGCAAAAGAAAAAAAGAATGTGAAAAATCTTTACTGTGAGGGTAGTGAGACACTGGAACAGGTTGCCCAGAGGAGTTGTGAATGCCCCATCCCTGGAAGTGTTCAAGGCCAGGTTATATGGGGCTTTGAATAATCTGGTCTAGTGGAAGGTGTCTCTACCCATGGCAGAAGGATTGGAACTAGATGATCTTTAAGGCCCCTTCCAACCCAAACCTTTCTATGAGCCCACGATAAGAAGAAAAAGATCTGTATGAGACTTAAAACTGAAAACCAGTCACCACTTTAGTATTTGATATTTTCCGTATTCTTCACAGAAACTGACACATTTGACCAGAACACACATCAAATCTGCAACCACATCTACATTTTCTTACTTGCAAATTCATTTTTTTATGATTCCAGATGTTTTCATCTCACAGAGCTGTACTTGGGAGTCACCAGTGTAGCTTCTGGTATTGGTTTCCAGCCACTTGTGACTGCAGTACATAACATCTAACTATAACCTGAGTCTTCCTGGCCACCTCCCACACAGGGAGCAAATCAGGTGCTTAACCATTAGTAGCCAATGTTACTAACAATGTACTAACAATGTAGATGTTATTTTTTGCTCTGAGACATTCAAATGGCAAATACAACAAGGAATCTACAGAAAGTCTGGGCACTTTTTGAGCCAGAGAAGATAGATTATAGCACCTAAACCACATTAGGCCCTTTCTTACTATCAAGAAACTTCATTCCCCCTCTCAGGAGGAACGAGTTTGTTGCAAATTCGTCTGACAGGATTTTGTCTGTCTTTGCAGCAAAAGCCTAGATTTATCTAAGATGACACAGAATTTCTGTGCTGTAGTCACCTAAAATGCTGATTAAAATAAAAGCAGAGAAATAGGACAAAACGCCCTAAAGAAAACCAGAGTTTTTCAGCAGTCTATATGTGTTTGTTCTGATATTAACTGTGATGTCTTTAATACTGCCCACATGCTAAGTTTGCAGAGTGCCACTGATTTTCTCCTTGGTAAGATACACTTACATCTAAATTGTCTGGTGGAAAGACGTGAGTTTGTGCAGCTTTGCTTGAGACCAAGTGCAGACATGAGAGGCAACTCAATACCTTGGAATGAGATAGATGCATCTTCTAAGTGATCAAAAGTTAAATAGCTCATAATGATTCTACTTAAACTGCTATCTCTAAACTCAGGAAGTAATAATCCCATTGAGATGCATGAGATTGTTCACTTAGCAAAGCTGTGGCTTCACGCCTCCTGCAAATTTGTTAAGACATTGCTATATCGGTTTTGCTCAGTTCCCAGGTAATCCATAGGGAGGGAGTTGGAGCATAGGTCCACGGAAGGGGACAGTCACCAGAAACTCCTCCATGTGAAACAAGATCTTAATAGGTACCTCCTGTGGTTTATCGTGACTGTCAGAAGATGTACCATGCCATGCCTGTCCCCAGCCCATGGAGGCCCTGGAGTCATTCCCCACCTGCACAGGTAAAACCCGCCCTGAGCTGCAGCAAGAACAGACTTGCACAGAGTGGCATCAGGGCACAGCCACGGCTTCCCCAGGGGCAGGACGTGCCAGTTCCACCACACTGGTGGGTTGAGGATCTAGGAAAAGTTTTCTATAGTAATTTTCTGAAGATGGAGGACTTTTCCCAACAGTCAGATTTCCTGTCTCTGAGCCTTCACAGGGCTTTTCCTGGGTCCCCATAGACAGCTGAGAGATGAAATCTCATCAAACAGCAACAACAATGCATATTAACTCTATCATGAATTCTTGAAGGGAACTGCTGAGTACAGATCCTGTGATAGTCCTGCTGCATTGCTTCACCAATATTCTCCACCAGTTGAAAACACAGCCACAGCTAAATCCAAGGTCACTGCTGTGGTCTTCTGAATGGATTTGTTGCGACTCTTTGTTGTTACTCCTGCTGTTGTTGGCAATTGATTTCCTCCCTGAAAGGTGACTGCAAGACATAAATTTACTATACCCATTAATTCACTGATGCTAGAAGGGCAAACATCCTTCTTCCTCCTTCATGCCCACATGTTCCATTTATGGTCCCGCTTTGTGACTGCTCCTCTTCCGACACAGTCCTAGTATCTGTTCTTCCCACTACAGCATTTCTTACTTTTTCTACCAAAAAAATAGTGTCTTCTTTACATGTTCAGTAAGATAACTTCTCATGTCTGCCACCTACCCAGCTTTTACTCTCTCCACAAAGTAAATATGCCTCATACTCCCCCAGAAGGGCACAATAGCTGTGAAGAAACAAGTACTTTTTGCTGAGATTTGGCAGTCAGATACTATAAGTTGTCATGTCTGCTTCCCCCCTCAGTCAGAAAACAACTACAAAGTGGCTAAAGCTGGCTGCAGCTCATGGCTTACCTGCATCTCCACTTCTAATTAGACAGGTTTTTCTCAATGAGGTTACTCTGTGCCTGTTTACCTGTTTCTGATGACAGGCTGGGACTGTGGACAGTCACAGCGATGGAGAAGGCAGCACATGGCATCACCACTGTGCTTCTGGTATGTAGCCAGCAGCAGTGGCTGGGCAGGGTGAAGGAGCTACAGCTGCATTCTCTGCCACCTTACAAGTGGAATTGCAGCCCTACAACATGGCAAGTATTAAGGTGGTGTCCCAGACATGTAAAATGTGGGCTCTTGCCAGGATGTTTGGGACCACAGAGATGCTGAAAGAGCACATCCTCCTTTCCTTTCTGAAAGGTCATGACTGATGGAATTAACTTTTATGACAGACAATTGCATCTAAAACAGGAAAGAGGGAATGGTAGGGTTGTTTTCCCTAACTTGTCCTAACGCTTAACAGCCTGGTTCATCAGCTGCTCCCACAGGACTGGGACATGGAACATGACCTTTAGGGACCACCTGACTTTGCCTCTGTGCCGATTTGGACACAAATTTAGGAAGAAACAAACTGCATTCTACAGATCAAGCAGGCGATGGGGAATACAGTATTGTCATAGAATCACCCCAAGACAGTCTCTTAAAAAGAGAACACACAGGACTGCTGTAACACTTTTAATTAACTTTTTGTGCTCAGAAATTCTCAGCTGATTTTGAAAGAAATAAGCCATTTTGCACAAGTGGTGAATTTGGCCCAAAGAAAATAAACAGTTATCTCAAAAATGTCAGTCTTCAGTAATTTCTCTGGACATGCCCTCAGAGTGAACCAGACAACACCAGAAATGATCTTAACTGTATGAATGTCAGTGTGGGCGATGAATTAATTTTCAAGAATTGTACGAGCTTTTGTTATGCATAAAAGATTATTTACAGCAAGCTATTTTAAGTTTGAGCTGTAATGGGAACAGACTGACTCACGTGCACTGCCTGTTATAAAATCAATCCAAGTATCTAAGATGGTCATCACCTTTGTAGATGTTTTATGTGGAGGAGGAATATGTTTAGAACTTGGCAACAGAAGTTATTAGCTGTTAACATGATCCTTCCAGGAGTGTTTGTGTACAGAATTTATTAAGCTTATTTTAAACCTGGATAACAACTTCAGCATCCTCCTCTGTGTATTATGCCTGTGCTTATCCAGGAATGCAGTTGGACTTCTCATCCTGGTCTTCCAGCCATGGTAACTCTGCATAATAAAATCAATAAAGGTAAGTGGAGCTACAATAAAACAGTATTCAAATGATGATTCACAGTTTAGGGTATCAGCTCACTTACTTTGACAATGCCACCTTCAAAGGCCTTAGTCAAATGAAATCCGTGCCTTCTGAAGAATGAGAGATGATTTTACAACACTGTTTGATGGTTTTGAGGTTCATATTTCAGGAATTTCGAGTTTCATTTCAATACATGAAAACAACAGAGGACATTTGGTCAGGGGGTAGCTTTGGCCAGTCCCAGCATCCTGTAGGTGCTGGGCACTGAAACCAGGCATGCTAGGGACCAGAGAGATGTTATCACATCAAACAGCATGGTGATTACTGACTGCTGTATCCCAATACAAAATACTTAAAACCAAAATGTAATTATTACTGGGGATTTTTTCCACTTTCTTAAGCCCCACACTGGGCACCAATTTTAATGTGCCAGTTTTGACACAAATTTAGGAGGCAACAACTCGAAAAGTGCGTCTCTCTCTCTCCTGCCTGCCAGGGAAGCAGGTCCTGGCAGCCCCTCCCCCCACGGTTTTGGGAAATAATTTCTCAAATGAAAATGAAGAAAACTCGTTTATTTAACAAACAGAGTTCCCCCGCAGGCATGGGGCAGAAAAGGGTATTGAAACCCCCTCCCATTCGTGGAGGAGGTGGATTTTACATAGTGCCTTCTGTCTGTAAAACTTAGCTGCTCCTGCAGTCCTAAGCCAAGCAGGGTCCAGCTCCCCCAGAGAGTCCTGCCGAGCGTCCCGGAGATGATAAGCTGGTCTTGGATGAAGAAGCAAGCCGAAAACAGTCCAAAAAGGAACAGAAGCCACTAGGGCAGATCACAATCCTTTTCTACTGAAAGCCGAAGAGCTAGAGAGGAAAACTCCTGTTCTCTCCTAACTGGCAGAAACTGCCAGCCTTGAGAAGAAAAGTATGTAAACATCTAACTGCAAGGTCAAGCAAGCTGCTTTGAGGAGTTCCCCTGGCTTCTCTCTCCCTTTGCAGTTCAAAGGTACAAACTGCATTCTAGAGATCAAGCAGGAGATGGGGAATAGCATTGTCATAGACTCACCCCATGACACAGCCACAGGCCAGGCAAAGCTCAGCTCTTCTGTATTTCCTGCTTTCAGTGTGCTCAGTTGTACACGTCTGGTCTGTCCTGCAAGTGAATCCATGTGAGTCATCACAGCAACGAGTCACGTGAAAAGAGAGCAGCCTTTATTGTAGGTGGCATTTCTACTGACTTAGAGCAGGGAGATACAAGAGCCTTTCATAGTCACATATTTCTAAGGGAATCTCTAAACAGGAGAAGGATTTTTGTAGACAAAATGAACAACTCTAAAGCCAGTGTTGCTAAATTGCCTAGAAGCATAGTATTGACAGCCAAAAATATATTTAACCCTTTCACATTTTCCCCAATTCTTTCTGTTATTAATCCCATACAATGAAGCACGTGTACAAACACATCCTGCAAACACCTCATATAATTCAAAACAGTATCTGTTTCTATTTAAGGCAAAGTGAAATATGTGCTATAGATGCAGGACTAAATTCTTCTGTTGGAAAATGTCCTTTTCCCCAGGCATGCAAATATTTTAGCTTTTTTTTTCCTGCTCCAGTACAGTAAGCTTGCTCAAGCCTAACTTTCCCTCTCTGTGTAAATAGCATCATAACACTGGAAACAGATGACAATTCTGTCTCACAACTAGTTTTCCTGTCAATGTTTTAAAACCAAAGTTTCCTTTAGTGACCATCTCAGTCACCCATCAGCACAGTTTATCAGAACAGTACTAGGTAATTGCTTCATGAGAGTCATTTCTGTCTGTATGAGTGTGCTCAAAACAAGTCTGACATATGACTAGATAAGCCAAGATACACGATATTTTTATTATTACCATGTCAGTCTGAATAGCATTGCAAGAAAGATGCTGAACATCAGGAATATTGCAGTCATGAGAAAGGATGACATTCCCAGTCCCCAGTGCGATTCAGCTGCAGGGCCTCTGCATTATAGGAAAGGGAAATGCAGCCACAGCAGTGTTTCTCATTAAAGCCATGGCCCTAAGAATAGCTATTTACCATAATTTATTTTGGAGAGGAGAGAGATCAATAACTCAGAAATATCTATTTGCTGTCCTTCATGTCTCCCATTCAGTTTGTAAGAGCACTTATTAACCTAAAGCTTTTTAACAACAAAAAAATCAAAAAACCAAAACCAATCAGACAAACAAACAAATTAAAAAAAACCAACCAAACAAAGAAGGAACCAAAGCCCACACAATTTTACAAAACTTTATTTTCAGCAATCCAGAGGGGATCTGTCAAAGGTAACATCTGTTCTGAGCTCAGGAAAGGCATGTGCTATGCATGAGTGGAGCCTTTCCGTGTCACGTGACTGAAACGCTCCAGTTCGGTTACGTGACATTTAACAGACCTTGAACACACGCTCACATTGGTGCACACGAACGCAGAGCTGGCGGTTGGCGTGCTCGTAATGGGGAGGAGAATATATAAACATTCTTTCTTTATATTTCACAAACAACTCAAATGAAAGTAAAAGGGCTTGATAAGAGAAAAGAAAGCAGAGTTACATACAAAGAAATTGCCAGTAGAGCCGAGATAAAAGTACAAGTTGTCCTTTCTCCTCTGGCAGCTCCTTCTTCCATTATTCACAGACAAGAATCAGAGTGGGCATAAAACATCGTCATGTAAGATCACTGTGTGTTGCGCCTGATGTTGTGAATTACATCTAAACCTTGGGACTGTCTCAGCTTTGTCAGTACAAGCCAGACCTTTCTTCTTCCTATTTTGAAGAAATCACTGGGCCATTTACAAAAGCACGAGTTCTGCATGTTCTCACCTGCTACAGCCCCTCTTCTGTTATGTATAATAAAATTTATATATCCAGGCCGTCTGCTATTTTAGCAAGTGAAATTTATAGGAAAAAAAACCATAACAAAAAGGTGTTTGAGAAAGAAATTTCACATCATGTGCAGGTGTGCAATTTCTTCTTTGAATGCTGGAAACTGCACACAGGCAGTTACAGCTAGAAGAGCCACAGGCATGAAAGCAAGAGAACAGGCAGAGCAGAGGTAAAGTTGATTCTTTGTTGCTTTGCAGTGACAATGAGAAATCAAAGCAGATACCATGAGAAACTAGAGTTACCTTGAGGACAAGGTAGATTCCTGATAGGCATCATGCCTGGGATGAACAGCATATTTTGGTCCTTGACCTTCTGGTGATTCATCACCCTTTACCCATCTGCTCCTCCCTTGGCAGGGCTGGCAGAGGTCCACACACACCAGTGTCTCAGGCAAAGCTCGGTGTTCTACTGCAGGAGCTTCACCAGTGATTTGACCTCAGACACAGGATCCTGTGGAAGAAGAATTCCTTTCACTGATTCCAGGACAGTGATGATCTCTGAAAAAGAGGCAGAGCAGGCAGCTGGCAGGGACTGTCTCCTAAACAGGCACTGCAAGGTCTTCTTCAGATGATGGGCCCAAATGTACTCTTCTCAATTCAGGCCCTGGTCTACCTGCCTCTGCTTGAAGGGAAGGGCTTCTTACCTGCAGCATCTGAAGGCCCTAGGCCATTCCTGAACAAACACGAAATATTTGTTGCTCCAGTATAAATGTACCCTGAAAAGCCATACTGCAGATTTGTCATGTTGAGTTGAGGTCTCTAAAACATCAGGTCCAATCCAAAGCCCATGAAATAATAATAAAGAGATCCTTATAGGCTTTCACTTGGTCTAGAATGAATGACATGTTGTTATATATGGCACCAAGCTATTGAAAAAAGGAAGGATAACTGCCCTGCAATAACAGTTTTCTTCTAGTCACCTGATTTCCTGGACCTTCTCAACCAGTTCAGATGTAACAGCTTGCAAAAGATGTGAGGCAAAGCCTTTCTCTGCACAGCTCTGACTGTCCTTTGCCCACAGACAAACCCTGCCAGAGTTCCCAGGCACACCACGCAGATTCCCAGTTCTGTCAGGTGTCTGGCTGACACTGAATTTGTGGTTGTGGAGTCTTCTCAGAGCCTCTGCATTTGAGAAAAAATTATTTTGAATTGCTCAGTTGCTAAAATAAACACTTCCTCTCATCTCCCCAATATTCACTAAAATGGAAATTGGACCAAAGCCTGGTATTATGTATGATGTACAAAAAGGAAAGCAGACTTTTGAAATCATTACACATTCTCATTTTGAAGTGCTATGCCTTATTTCACACCACAATCAAAAGTGTTCTGCTGCTTCAAATTTCAAGAGTGGGTTGAACAATTTAAATACAATTGCATTCTCGATTAAGTAGGAGAAAAAAAGAGGGGAGATTGTGTACTTATTTGTTCTTTTGCTTTCAGTTTATTGCTGGTTCAGTGTTACTGACTTCAGCACCTAACGTGATTTTATGGCAATAGACCTTTTATTTTATTTCAGCTGCTCCATATTTGGGCTACATTCGCGATGTATTTGATGGAAAAAATATGTACATACACATGTGTGTTCACATTTGCATACATACATGTTTGTATGCATCCTGTTCCCCACCTATTATTCTTCTAAACCTATGGAGAGGAAGAAAAAATATTTGGATTCTTTTGTGAGTCTATAGTAATGTCAAAGTTTAGCCCAGTCAGCAGCCAAAACCCAGGCAGGGGGATCCGGGAGAGAATCAGAAGAGTAAAAGAGAGAAGACTTGTGGGTTGAGATAAACACAGTTTAACAGGAAAAGACACACTCACAAGTAATATAAAACAAGGAATTAATTCACTGCTCCCCATGGGCAGGAAGGTGTTTGGCAATCTCCAGGAGAGCAGGGCCCCATCACATTTAATGGTTACTTGGGAAGACAAAAGTCATCACTCCAAATGGTCCCCCTTTCCTCTTCCTTCTTCCCACTTTATTTACTGGGTATGATGTCAGATTGTCTGGAATATCCCTTTGGTCATGTGGGGTCGCCTGTCCCATCTGTTTCTCCGCCCAGTCTCCCTTGCACCCCAACTTTGTCACCAGCATGGCAGTAGGAAAGGCAGAAAAGGCCTTGGCTCTGTGTAAGCCCTGCTCAGGGCTTAGTAACAAAAGCATCTCTATGTTATCAAGACTGTGTTCAGCATATATCCAAAACATTACCCCATACCAGTCACTGTGAAGGAAATTACCCCAGCCGAAACCAGCACAAGTAGTTAGAGCTATTGCAATTGCAAATAAAATAGAGGATGCAGTCCTTTCACACATCAGCTATACCTCTGTTGTATGAGCACAAAAATAGCAGCCACTGAAAAACAATTGCCTTTTCAGCTATGTACAAGGCTATTTTGTGTCTGGCCAGGGCTCAGCACTCTCTGCACAACAGGCAACAGTTTCTTCTTCCTACAGGATTGGTCATTGTCAGCACAGGCCTCCTGCAAGACTAACACTCTTAGGGATATTTTTAAAGGATGGAAGGAGTGGTTCAATTGTGCAGTGGCTCATCCCTCTCTACTGCTCACTTCTATGCCTTGCCCACTTCCCTTGTACCAGCCTGAACTTCAGTAGGACTTGATCAGCCCAAGATTTTGCCCCACATCTCCATGGCTAATTAAAAAAAAAATAAAAAGGCAGAGTCACAAAATGCAATGGATCCACTACACTTCCTAGTACAACAAAGCAGACTGCTATCAGAGCTGTTCCTTGGGTTACAAACACGAAGGAGCAGAAATACACCTGTTTGTACAAGTAGGTTGTAAAAACCCATCTGGGGAGGGGGAGCAGTGGGAGCTGTGTGTGCAGGTGGGTTTGTAAGGGCAGGGAAGTCCCACAGGAATGTTTGCCCATGTATCCTCACAGAGCTGCTGCAGGACTTCTATGCAGCACAGATTGGTCCATGCTCCTGCTGACAGGCCAGAACAACCAGAGGGTCCCTGCAGCCCCACCCCACCTTGGCAGAAGAGCTAAAGGAATCTAAGAGAGAAAGGCTCACCACACACCAGAGTGTGGCTGGTAAGAAAGCAGTCTAGTACCAGATTTGTTCAGGTAGCTCTTATTCCCCGCTGTGAAGTGTACGCAAACAGATGTGTATAAAGCAGTGTGAAATATGCCTGGGAGGAAAGCCTTTGCACCTGCTCTGCCTTGCATCAGCACGGATGTGTGAGCAGCACAGAGGTGACCGTCAGAGGCATTGCTCTGCGGAGTCTGTGAGGACGTACCACACAACCACAGTGTGCAGGGTTACACCTGTCCCGGGGTGTAACTCTCCCAGTGGCTGATTCCTGTAAAGTGGTTGGGTTTCTCTTTCTGAAAGCCCAGATCTGGAAGTGTATGATGTAGATTAACTTCTGGTTTCAGTTATTTTAAAGTACAAACTCTATTTTGTTTGGAAGGTAGCTCTATCTGCAGCATGAATGAGGGGGAGGGGAAAAAGGTACAGACAGGTACAGTTAGTGTGGGACACAACTGGGAACAGGATCTCCCTGTTGGGTGGTGCTTCTGGAGAAGACTGATGACCGGTCTGCCCCTTTTCCCCCAGACTTCTTCTCACTATAAGTAAATCCTCACTTTTTCAGGAAGCACCCTGAGGACTGTTTTTTTCCAGCTTCCAGCTCCCAGAAGGGGGACATCACATGCAGAGTCTATTCAGACCTAAGGGATGAACAGAGTGGATATGCAGGTGATGTGGCTGAGAGAGTCTGCCTGCAAATGAAGGGCTGGGATGGCTTTTTGGAGGTCTAACAAGGTCTAACAAAAAGGTTGGGCTGTGCTCCAGCTGGGGAAGCCAGACCCACAGCCATCACAGCATCGTGAAATTGCAGAGTTTTACATACGCACATGCACGCAGAAAAACACATACGCTCCCCTCCTCCTTTTTTTTGGAGGGGGAAGCAAAGGCTAAGAAAGCTTATAGGTCTGGAATTATTGTAATAATAATCTATAATAGAGAATGCTGCTTTCGCCCACATCTGTTTGTCCACTGGTATCATTCAGTAAAGAGAGATGTTTATAGCATTTATAATATTTAAAAGGAACAACTGTTATTTGATTGTATTGGTGGGCAAGTTCTTTATGTCATTAACTGCTTCTCTTAGTCATATGTTTTGAGGTAATCTGTGGTGAGTGAGGCAATATGCCTGAATCCTTGAGAAATAGGCAGAGAGTAAGGACTTGTCAACTCTAAAAAAACTCCTCAGTATTAGGTAACAAGAGTAGTCAAATGACCAACAAAAGTATTGGAAATTAAATAGCAAAGCTGAGCCTAGTTTAGCTTAATTAGAATGTTGTTTTCCACTTGTCTTTATTACAAATGTACAATGTCTGTCCAAATCCAGTGCCTGGACTTTAAAAAGGCTGTTGGCAAATTAAAGAAGTTTCAGGGAAGATCTGCAAAAATGATTCCTGAAACCGTGCCAGACAGATTAAGTTAAACTCAGTCTATTTATTTTATCAAAGAAAAGCTTTGCAGATAGATGATTTGAGCAGGTGCACACTTACAGAGAATGGGAGAGGACTAAGGAGGATGGAGCGCACTTTCCCAAGCCCTGACTGCTTCACGGGAGCTCATGCATGCCCAGAAGGACACTGGGGCATTCCACACACCCTGAACATGGGCAGCTGCTTCCTGGCCCTGGGAATCAGGAGAGAAGCTGTTGGACAGAGGAGCAGCACGGACTGCGGACCCAGGCTCCACTGTAGCAAAAGCCAGCAGATAGAGTCTGAAGATAGAAAATTTCAGACCTCAAAGTTTTCCAACACAAGTGGCAACATGCTACGGGGGCAGCATACTTACTGTCATACTGGATTTTCTAGCCTTTTATAATCATAAATAAGGCTCGGGTTTCTTTCATTAAGGGTACAGGTACAATCAGACAAAAAAGTGTTTATATGAAAATCTTTGCTCTCTGTCGTGCAGAAAGTCAGCATGGAGGGTTGTTCTGATCTGTACAGCCTGTGAGTCTAAAGCATTCCTTCATAACAGCATAGGCGAGCGCAGCCAGGACAACATGCAGCATATGACCAGAAAGAAATAATTTATTCTCTGTGATACAGGATGAATAGATTTTCACACCATTTAGATCCATTTTTTTTTAACCATCCACCATATGCCGGGAACTGGAGAGCAGTGTGCAGAGCAAGCCTGCATCTGCTTCCTCCTTCATGCTGTGCATGCTTTTTATAAAAGTCCTTCCCTGGAAAGTAGCAGAAGGCATCGCCAGCAGCACTTCCCAGGGTCTGGGTGAACGCTCTGAAGGGGATGGACAGTGGTGGAAGCCAGTGCAAACATGCAAGAAAGAGCTGCAAGACCACGGCATAGGTGATGATGCCTACGTGCCTTCCAGCACAGCCATGACAGGGAAAGTTGACAAAGATGAACATCTTTAAAAATGAGAAGAAAATGTTCATCTCGATAACTCTCCAGTGTGGGAATAATTAAGTGTGAGGCTTCATTGTGAGTTGGTTCTGTGTCCACCAGATCTTTCTCTCACTGTTTGCAAGCATGTTTTAAGAAAAGGAGATCCTGCAAGTTGTGCAAAGGTCAGCTTTTGTTACAGCACTATTTACCATGCAAACTATATTAAATTGTAGTCTCATAAACAACAGTTACAACTATCACCTTTTTCTTGGCTGGAGTATTTATCCAGCTTTATCCAGGTCTCTGCTCAGGGTCAACTGGAAGCCATCAGACCATCAGGCTGCTTTGTTTATTCAGCTTTTAAATTTCTTTAGCTTTTATCTCATGTCATCAGGCCTTACATCCAACAATTTTCACAGGGTGCTCACACTTGTACATGTCATAGTTGTTTTGAACAATGATGGCATAATCACTGTGCTTATAAACATTAGCTTGCTTCTAAAAGTACCTCAGATTTTACCAAGAACCTGCCATCTCACTAGTATTTTTATATAAAGCGATGGTGGTATTACTACAGCGTCAGCAAAAGAATGACATATCATTCATAGCATTCACAGTTCAGGTGACTAACTCTAAACTATAAATACTTCAAGATCAATTTGTCACAGACTTACAAGCACCTTGTCTCTGATGCTACAGCCTATTTCCCCTGGCACTTCCACAACATCAGTGAATGGGAAACTCATCACCCAATAAACTCTGTAATTATTCTTCTGCTTACTACTTAAGTGCATTAGTATTGCCACACAATAGATAGGATTAGGTCATCAAGTTTGCTTTCTGTGTCTGGCATTGCATGTATGACAGGGTTTCTTTTCTAAACAAAAGGCTGTTTGTCAGTGTTACTTTTGCTCTAACGCATGTAAAGCCAACTGTATAAACAGAGCAGTATTTCTGTAACCACCTCACTGCTCTGTGGTGCTCTGAAGCTCAGAGGAGATGATCCTCTGATGCAGCTCCTAGGCTGCGTCTACTAAGACAGCAATTCAAGCTGGAAAGCACAGCCTGGCTTGTCACTTGTCATCCAGAAAGTATTCGAGGAGAGTATATCGTATTATTGTGTCGTAATTTGTTCAGCTAAGTTTCTGGGCACCAAGACAGCCAGATGGTTAATTCCACCACTTTTTTTTTTTATTTTTTAAAGGAGGAGCAGAGGGGAGGGAAGTTCCCTGGCACGGGGTTCTGGCACAGCAGGCTGAGCCCCTGCGCAGCAGTTGGGATTGTTGACCCAGTGAATGTGCCCAAAGATCCTTTTCAGCCACACAAAACCGTTCAGTTTTGCCATTAGCATATCAGAGGTGGAGCGGTGGTGGGAAATGGCATGGGCAACAAAGCTGGGAGCCCAGAGTCTTTGTCTGGCTGCAGCTTAGGGAGGCAGGAAAAGAAAATTATAATTGGCCATTGGCCGTGCAGTGACAGACAGATGTTGACATTTTTCTCCCTTGGCTGATCAAACCCCACCCTCATCCCAAGGTCTGGAGGAATGCTGCTGGCTGCCCCATTCAGGCAGGCAGCTTTCTGCCCACTCTCCAGAGTGACAGGGCCAGTATTAGCATGGTATAACATGCATAGAGAAAATTGACAGAGTGAGAGAGATTGCCTCTGATTTGGTTTTTCTTTATTTTCTTTACAGTCTACATCAGATCTGAAATAAGGTTTTAATTCCAATTCAAAAGACAGGCCTCGTACATCAGTTAAATGCTACATCCTAGATCACCTTTGAACCCCATGCAATATCTATGGAAAGAGGACAACCTGCCTTAGACAGCCTTCCTTTTCTTCCTTACCAGAAGGAGTTGTTTGGGGACCCCAAAAACTGCACAGAGAGCTCCCACTCCTGTACACTGTAAAATTCCCAGAGGAAGAGGTTAATGAGCTGTGCCGGGCTGCGGGCTGTAAATGTGCCCTGCTGCTTTCATCTCCACTCATCTTCCCTCCTCCTGGCAGCAGCCATGAGAGCAGCACTGCTTCTACTTCCTCCTGACCTGACCACACACAGCTCTGTGACAGGAAGGAGGCAGGACCTGAAAGAGGTGATGTTTTTCTTGACACAGCAATAAAGTCAGCCTGCATGCTCAAAGGACAATGCTGCATCTTTTCCACTTGTTGCCCAAATCACAGACCAATCCCTGCATGCAGAGCATCTGCCAGTTCATTGCACATCAGACGTTCCCTAGAGCCAAGCAATAATTTTTTTTCTTGACATCAAGCTTAGTTGCACTGAATATCTCATCTATCACTTTGGGAATATATTATCTATCAGTTTTCTGTATGAAGAAAGTCTGCCTACCTCCATGGCTGTTATTCTGAAAACGTTTCTCTTCGCAATGGCCCTTGCTTCTGCAGCAGCACTGGGGCAACACATGAGGACAGCGTGTGGTCATCAGTGCTGCCTAGGAAACCTCTGTGAATGCCTGACAGTGTTGCAGAGACAAGCCCAGCTGGTCAGAGCTAAGACCAATCCTTGCCCAGCTCCAAATCACTCACAGTGCCCGAATGGCCCCAGCAGGGAGGAGTGAAGTGCAGATGCCAGTGTCCATGGCAAAGAGTGGCCAAGCTGTGTGTACTGCTAAAATGCAGCAATTTCTCCTGCAGTCATCACTCTTCTATTCTCCTTCATTAAATGAGCTTCCCACAAGCTCGGCTTTCACTCAGCTTTTGGCTTTTTCCAGTGACAAATCATGATTTCATAAGGTTTTGTTTCTCCTTTGAAAGGCCATCATGAAGCCTGTACTTAAAGCATCTGTTTAGAAAATGCAAATGAGGGCAATGAGCCTATTAAATGCTGTCTAGATGGAGCAGAGACTGTCAAGTCTGCATTTCAAATCAACAGCTGAGCTTGGATTTAGAGTTTAATGCTGTCATATTTGGCTTCTTATAAGATCAAGAACCCTGTCTGTCCTCAGCCAGTCCGATGAAGAGGATGCTCATGCTGGGCATGTTTCCTCAGGAGTGGAAAAAACCTGGGCCCACAGAAAGGGCCCTTTACACCATTCTGTACTTCAAAGCCAATTGACTCACCCAGTCTGGACAATGCAACCACGGAGAGTTAAAGCTCTGCTAACTCTTGCCTCAGGCCAGGTTGAGCTGCTGCAGAGTCGAGAAGGATTAAGTGGCCCCAAACACCCAGGGGTAGGGGGATCAGACCTGTCAGCACACAGTTCAGCTCCTAGCTCAGCAGCTACTGGCCTCTTGGGAGGGTCTTGTGATTCAGGGTTGAGGTCCAAACCTACATATATCTTCAAAGATATGTGCACAGTTGTTAAGTCCTTCATTTGTTTACAGATATGATGCACTAAGTGAATATAAAACTAGATTTCAATATGTTGAATAAATTATTTATGGCAAATCCATTGAAAATTCATGTAGTTGCTAGTAATTAGCCTAACCAAAGTGCAGTGGATATGAAAAGTCATCATTCTTCTGCCTTGTCCCAAAGGAAACACAACCATAGAGCATAGATCTTAAATGCACAACATCTCTTTTACATGTACATCTACAGTCACAGCTTGAAAATGAGTTATTTGCTTCAGATGAACAGGGTTCTCAGAGCAGATTATTCTGCTTTATGCTTGGTTCTTGCCCTTTTATTAGGGCTTTGCAATGTGAGCATTTCTCCGTGGCGGCATTACTGTGTGGTGATTGTTCAGCTCTTTCTACATCAGAATACACGCTCTGTGGTCAAAAAGGCCCCTTCTCAGCCCTCCCAAACCCTGGGCTGGATCAGACTTAATACTTCTTATCTCATGTTAATGGTTAAAATATGTCTTGCTCTACTCTATAGCCATGAGGGCTATTGGATCCTCAGCCCGAGTCACTCATTACAAGAGGCTCATAGCAGTTACACTGGTGCAAATTTGGTCTTGGAGAATTTGGACTGCGGAGAAAAGGGATGGGAAGGAAAGAAAAGGGATGGGAAGGAAAGAACAGTTTGACTCAAACACCACAGAGTAATATGTAGACTCAGAAAGGAGTGGGAAGCTTGAAAGTTAACCTGATTTTCAGTGGTTATTATATCTAAATCAGAAGTACTTTTCAGCTGTGATGGAGCCTTTTATAATGAGGAAAACACAATCCCCTTCACCACTGCCCACCCAGTAGGGGTATTTGATGAGAACACTCCATTTGCTATTTAAACTCATTGAGTTCCGTCTGGCTTATGTTCTGTATTGGGATGGGAATATTTGTATTTACACAGTTTATAGATCTGGTCCTATGTCGTTGCACTTAGAAAAGTAATGTAAACAAGCTGTAAAAATTTCAACAGTAACCTTTAGGATCCAGCAATTTTTAAGTGAATCATACAATTCAAATTAGCAATTATGGTGGTGTGACACCTAAATGTAAGTTTTGCTAGAGATTTACAGCTGCCTTCTGTTCACATTACTAAGCTAAATTTACATGAAGCAATCCAAACTCCCCTATACAGACTCAGATACTGCAGCATCTACTTGTTTTTTTCTGAAAATAGGTGTAAATAAGTCTGAGAATCTGGACAAAAAGATGGCAAGAAAAACTTTAAAAAAGATCGTGCAACTGCTGAAATTAACACTCTTTTATTTTACACCCACAGCCATGCAGGGAAAGAATCCCTTGCTAACAAAAAATGCTGCGCTCTTCACATTTTCATGTCAAGGTTATGTTATGACCTTATATTCTTTGCATAGGTCATGTTGCTGCAAAAGAATTAAAAATAATACTTTCTATTGAGGGCAACAGAAACATTAATAGGTGGCTTGATTTGAATTCAGATTAAGGTAGGACATGGATAATTTTCAAATAAGCAGCTGCTAAAGAAATCCCCAGATCAGATCCTGTGCTTGTAGGAAATCTCTTAATATTTGCTAAGAGGGAGCCTTGAAGATCATTTGAAATGTGACTGCTTTTCCAGGGCTCACCTCAGTCACGCAGGGCTCCTCTGCTGCTGCTGTGTGCACAGCCAGACCTGCCCTCCTGTGGTCTCTCTCTCCTCACCACTGGTATTACAGAGTCTCCTGCTTATGGGGAAGGGTCTGGGGGGAGGGTCTCTCTGTAGAACTTTTTATAGGACTGCTCCTGGCAAGTCCTCCAGCAACTGCTCGATTTTGACAGGGAGCTGGCTTGACTGTCCATCTGTCCATCGTCTCCCTCCCTGCCCCCCCCCCAGCAGATAATTTAGGATTTCAAGCACAGCCGTCAGCAACCAGGATGAAATATGTACAGAGCTGTTCCTTTTTAAGATGACCGCCTCAGTATGCATTTTTCCATCATGAAAGTTTATTTTCAGTACAGTATGTGATCTATTGCTTAAAAAGCCTTGCTTGATCAACCCCTCTCATTTTCCTTGTTCAGGGACATGCAACACAGGGAGTTGAAACACCTTACCAAACAGTGCTGAAGGGTAGAAAGGCAGTGAGTACATTAGCATTGGAGAGAACACTTGCTATACTTGATAATCAATGCCCAAAGGCTGGTGGAAGACAGCTAAATTATCACACATGAAATTCCCATCTCCCTGGAGATGAGTTTTTCTGCTGAGGAGGTAGGAATGGAGAAGTCACACTTTGAAGCATTTCTGATACATACATGGATGAGACCAAAACCTGCACAGGGAGGACTCCTGCAGCAGAAGGATGAAGTATTCACAGAATTCTCTGAGTTGGAAGGAACCCACAAGGATCATCAAGTCCAACTCTTAAGTGAGAGGCTCATACAGGGATCAAACCCACACCACACTGTAACCAAAGGAGATAGATATTTCCACTGCCAGTCACAAGAAAGATATGATGGCTTAAGAGGAGAGACCCAGACAGGCCTTCTCAGCCCCGTGCTCCTATGACCTTCAGCAAAAAAGTCTCCAGAACTGAGCTGCTGAAATGATGTGGTGGTGGGAGGAGAGAGGTCTTGGTTTGCATCCAATCCACTGGTCAGCCTTTCTCTTAGGGGTTCCTGCATTACAGACATCAGCCCTGATCTGAACCCCAGTGGTGACCAGTGATGATGACTGGTTTTCTTATCACGTCTGAGCAGTATTTTTCCCTTCCCATTTTCCATCATCTTTACATATGCCTGTGACAGAGATTTTAAAGGCCATAAAGTTGAACTGCAAAAACCACAGTCTGCTGGAAAAAGAAATCCCTGCCAGCATAACTGTATTATTCTCCTTTTGGCCAAATGGTTGAGAAAGCGAGAGCTTGCTCTCATTTTGATGGCAGACATTCTGCAGATGCCTTCATGAGGACAGGATGACACATAAACCTTGCTCTAGCTCCATTCCGAGATCCCAGGCAAGAAGAAAACTGCCTTCTATGACTAGTGAAGCAAAGAGCACATCCAGATTCACTCATCCTCATGGTAGCATCTGCTAGAAAATACATGCAGAGCTAAACCTCAGACATGAAAAAATATTTTTTAAAGTTTGTGGACAAATGCCATACGTTCCTTAATGGCATTTGTCTGTTAGTAACTCCCGGAATAAGAAATGTTTTCATTCTCAGTTTCTGCATTTTCTTCCTCCCTTTTGAGTCAACAGGAACTGAACCTATAAGTCAAAATAGCTTTCTGTCTCTAAAGATACTGAGTCAGTACCGTGGTTTAGAGACAGGGGAATGTTATTAACAGTTATGAGGTAAGAGACAGAATTCCTGACAAAAATAGGTTGAAAAGTCACAAAACAGAGCTTCAAAGCTCATCTAACTTAAAGAAAATGTTACTGCTGTTTGAATCAACTGGACTGCTTCCACAGCCAATACTGCCATGACAATCTTTGCCTTTAAAGATGTAAAATGCTTTATCATTTCACAAGCTCTTGAACATCACTATTTCAGAAGCAAAATTAATGCATAATATTCTGCCTTTGTGATTTGTACTATTAGCTCCCCCCTTCATTAAAAGATAGCTGCTTTCAAATAAACCTGCCTCCTGCCACGTGTATCTACGTTTGAATCTGCTGTGGATATGGGAAATGCATTTACACATGTGCATTGCAGTGTCACCTGCATCTGTGCAAAGCAGTGCTTGTGACATATGTAACAGAAGGGACACTGCCAACACCCAAAGCACGGCTGCTCACGGGTTTACACAGCTCTTCAGAGAGAGAGGCTAATTTTGACATGGATCCAACAGACTGTGGAGTCAGTCGATGTCTTGCTTGTTCCCCTGCGTAGAATGGCCCAGAGGAGCTGTGCCAGAGGCGGCAGCCCATGCTGGAACAATGCTTATGGGATTGGTGTCGGAAGCTCTTGGCAGCCAGCACAGTTGTGCCTGGGCTGGCCTCACAGAAGTGACATTTCCATGGCCTCAGCTCGCTGCAGAAAACAGGCTGGTTAGGTCAACCTTAAAAATTAGGCAGAACTAAGCAGTGAAAGCTCTATCTATTGCACAATAAGAATATTCAAAGAAGCAGTTTGGAATTTGGGCTAAAATTATTTCTTTTTCTCCACTTTACGTATTTCCTTTTCTGTACTCCCTGACATCTATAAAGACAAATGGCTCTGAAAAGCCACTCACCCTTAAAAAACTAAACCATGAAAAAACATGAGAGAGCAGGTCCATTTGGAGTCAGAAGAAATGAGGGCAACAAACTCTATGCTCAGTAAACTTGAGGCGGTCAGTGCCAACAAGGATTACTTTGATTCTGACTCCTTGTGCCTTGCTCTGCTTACTGAGCAGACCAGAAAAAGAGCATCAGCCCACCCCAAAAACCCCAGCTGATGTCAGGGATCGAGAGTGAAAAACCAACCAGGAGACTGAGCCCTCCGACCCCTGCCTGGGCAGGGGGGCTGTGTGGCAGCTGTCCTGTACCCCTGAGTGAAGAGGCTGGGAAGACCAGATGATCCTTTATTAGCCAGGTGGGAAAGATTCCGGAAGAGCTCCCCATTGCCTTCCTGTTCATGACCATACTCCAGAACTGTCTTCTCCTTTCCCCAGAAGCACAGCCCTGTTCTAATCAAATTTTATCAGTACTGAAAGAAATCACAACTGGTTTAGATCTAAGGATCTCATGATGTGTTTCGAAGTCAGACAAGATACTCAGGAAAAAAAAAAACCAAAACAAAACAAAAACCAGAGGGGAGAAGAGGCATCCAGAAGTAGCAGAAATGTTTAGGATGCCTTTTTGATGAACAGACTGTAGCCTGGCAAGGCTTCAAAGAACTGCCCAAGGGCTGTGGCAATTCCTCTGTCTGCATAAATAATGTCACCTTACACTGCAAAAAGAAACCTCAACCATTTTGATATTATTCAAAAAAAAGGGTCCAGATACCACTTTAAAGAGAAGCTTCCAGGATGGAAACATTTTAGGTGCTCCATGTTGATTACCAAACTGAGCTTTGAGTGATCAAATATATTAGAAATTTAAAATTTTACATTTTTTCATTATTTATTGTATCTGCTTTTCTTTGCTGCCATGAGGTTAGGCAATTAAATAAAACAGTTTACCATGGGATTTCAGTCAGTTTTCCTCTCAGGTTCTCATGCATTATTTTGAAGTGCTTAGCTTGTAAACACTGCAGGGTAATATTTATTTGTTTAAAAGTGCTTTCATAAAACCCTGGAATGCTTTCTTAACCCTAGATCATTTACGAACAAACAACCATCCTCAGACTATGTCGTCTTCCATACACATTATAGTTTAATTCTCTACTTAAAAGTGATTTTATATAAAGTCATACGATCCTTCAAATGCTTCCACTAATTTTTTTCTTGCTAACCAGCACAGAGAGGTCACTTCTCTTCCTCTGCAGTCATTTTTTCATAGAATCCACTTCCCTCTTCCCATTTATTTTTAATACTAGTGGTTTCATCCACAGGAATATATTTGTTATAGAAATAAACCTCTCCACTGTTGGTAACCAGAAATGGCTCTGAAAGACAGTTGTGGCGGAAGAGTTTCCTGTCAGAAAATAGGCACAGCTTTAGCAGCAACCACTACTGCACACTGGCTTTGATGTGTTTCAGATTTGTTTGCTTATTTTATCTTTTCTTCATCTTTATTTATTCCATCATAGTGCTCAGCTGTCTGAGAGAGCAGCAGGGTTATGTCCATGAGGACTGCCACCATGGCTGGGCTTTTATCTGTGGGTGCTTTTATCTTGCTCTGTGGTCAATCCTTTGCGAGTTTGTCAGCTTGTAGGTAGATAGATATCTTCTGGGGAGATCCTTTGTGTCCTAACATATCCTTGTCCACTGCTGCTGGCTTTTCCTAACACCAGCAAGTTTTGGGAGCAACATTTATGAAGGGATTTGGCAGGTACAAATGCTCCAGTGAAGGTGGTGCTGCTGCTGTGCGAGGACGAAGGCCAAAGGCTGCAGCAGTGTCAGCGCGTGGGTGTTTGGGTGTTGCCACTGCTGTTTTGGTGAAGCAGACACACGCTTTCAGCCTTTCTATTGGAAAGATGATTGATTTCCTCCTGAAACTGCTCTCATGCAAAGTGGTGGTTACCTGAGAAAGCCTCATTCAGAAACTGTGGGTGGGTGACGGAGGATGGGAGTAAGACCTGTTTTTCGCCCCGTAGAGAGAAGGCTCTTACAGTTTGGCTTTGTTCTGGACTGAACAAGAGGAGCAGAGCACATGTGGTCTTCATTAGTGATGCTCCTTTGAAATGCCTCCAAGTCCTTGGGTTGTAACTTTAGCACACAAAGGGGTGGGGGAGTGAGGAAGGGAGAAGGGAATGAGGGAAAAATGAAGCTGCTGGAGTTATCCCTCTGAAATCCATACTTGGACATACTTTCTGTTTTTTCCTCCCCCCCTCCTTTCTTTCGTGTTCTTTCCTCTTTCTCCCCCCACAGGCACATAATTTTTCTTAACCTTCTGAACTGGGAAAATATATTAAATTTTTTTTAAAATTCCACTGCTCTTCTGTCAAAGCAAAACCAAGATGAATAATGTCTTCTAAACTATAAGCACTAAACGACAGAGTGAAACAGTTATCATTTCATTGCTCTTTATGCATATGTGCCTGTGCATAGGCTTTTGTGGTCACATGAAGCCTGTGAGTCTCCAGCAGTCTGGAGTTTAAAAAATGCTTTTGGAGGAGTCGTTAGAGAGCATGCCGGAGAGTGGGGACTGATCTGGGAAGCTGAAGTAATGAGTGTTGATCTCTGCTCATTAGGAACCACGTCACAGAGCTGCAGTCTGATCAACATGCCTGCCCTCCAACTGCATGGTGCTTCCTCATGCTTTGAAACTGTACACCTCTACTCCTTCCCAGGAGCTAATGAAGAAGGAAGTAGTTTGGAAGCAGCCATACTAACTCTGCATATGTTAATTTTCCATGATTTTGCCTATCTATTAATTACATTTGGATTTCAGCCCTCTTAAATTCACAGCTATGCATGCATGGCTTTCCATATCAGAAATCAGTTAGAAATTGATAAAAACTAAAGAATGTTAGCAACAACCAGCAGCAAATACAGAGCGTCTCTATTAAACCCTGGGGCAATTTGGATTCCACCCTGCGGCTTGCAGGAAATGGGAATATTTCACGGCACTGAGAAAATGACATCCACGTTTGTGGTACTGACAGGCTGCTGAAGTATCCCTTCAACTCCTGAGTGAGTTTGTGAACATCAATGTCTTCAACTGGCCAGATGCAGAGCATGAAACTCTCTCACACACGCATCCACCCACTTCTCCACTTGTGCTCCCTCCCCAGGGAGTCTGAATTTCCCAGGTAATGGACAGCCATGTGAGAAGTAAAACAGCTCTATTGAACAGCCGGAAATAAAAAGGTGCTGACATGGGAAAGGCTCAGTTGCCTAAGTGCAGGAAGGCAACAGCCCAGACCTGCATGAGAAACAGCTGCACCTTCATTTAATTCAAGCGGATTAATACAAGCTCAACATGTATGATGCTATTTCATTTCTGACCAGGTCACTAATGGCCACAGATACAATTCCATGTTCATTTTGGAGATGTCTCCACAGACTATGCAGGGCCAGAGGAGTCCATCAGAACAGTCTATAGGAAAAGCTCTGTGAGGTTTTGACCATAACTGTTGAAACAGACATTTCTGCCCAACGGCAAACCACAGTTGATGCTCACAGGACTGTGTGCTCAGAGCTGTGGGTAGCAGTCGTAACCAGAGGGGCTGATGCCTGGGCTTCTCCACACTGGCTCAACCCCAGAAGGTATTTTGTCTTTGTAGTCCTTTTCATCTTTTTCCTTTCCACTGATGCTGTAACACCCAGTGATATACCAAGGGTGCTGCAACAGCTCTGCTACCAAAAGCACAGTCCAAACACTGTTTAACAAACGAGGCTTGTACAACAGAATGAGTGCTATACATAGCTGTGAGTAACTATACTTAACTGGAAAATGCTTCTTGCCTTGCCTACATAAGGATTTGCCACTCAGCATCCATATGAGGCTGTATCATTCAAGAACATCATTCAGCTTAGCATATAAAAATGTTGGGATCTTGGGCTAAATTGTGTGGTGTCAAAGGGTATTGTTGGCAAACGCTGCTTTGGTCCAGCTGTGTTTGCCCAGCACTGTGTACAGACCTGGCCTGTCCTCTCCTCTTTCTTGGGCACAGGGCAGAGGGGCTCCAGCACTCAGGCAGAACTGAGCAAGTTCTCCATCATCCTCCACAGGGCTTCTTGCTGACTGTGAGACAATCTTGGGAAACGTCAGAAAGTGCCAAGGGGTTGCAGAAGTGAAATACCGGCTATTTAGTTCCTAGAATATATTAATCCAGAAAAAAGAATACTTTGTTTGCCTTCATTAAGCATAAGCACTCACAGGCTAGGCATTAGGATGTGGGAGTTGTCTCCTTGTATTCCTCTTTCTGTATATGGTAATAAAATGCAGAAGGTAATATTGTCCCTGTGACCCACAAACTGTTTTCTATAGCTTGAAATACTGAAAGCCCCCTAACATTCAGGTGGGCAGATAAGTTCCAATTAAAAAAAAAAAAAGCTTAGAAGAACGGATATGGTGTGTTTTGAAGCATGATTATGACTAATTACATATTTTAGGAACCAGTACACAAACAGTTTCACTCTAATCTCCCAGCAAGTTCACAGCCAGGCAGCTCTCCCAGTTCATAACCAGGGAGATCAGAATCAAGCTCAAGACAGTAATTTTTATACCACTTGGCATTCTAGTAATGACTACGAAAAGGGAACATAACCTTTTTGTCTCTGTGTAACTATTGCACTCCATTCATAGCTCTTTCTAAAAGCTTGGGCTCACTCCTGCTCCTGTAGCTCTTTAAATACTCATTCGTGTCAGAAAAACAGCTCTGAATAATACAGGGCTCTATTGCTTGCTTCTTATCGCACCTTCCCCAGTCTAATCCAATTATAATGCTATTGGCTTCAATATTCACAGCCCTGATTAATGCCACTGTAAATAAGATAAAATCAGATATAGCCCATGTTGTTCTATGAGAAGACATACAAAATAGTTGAGGACAACCAATTAAAACCTTTCATTCAAGAACAGAACTAGTTGTTTGGGGTTTTTTTTAAGTAGTCAAAAAGGTTGGCTTAAGTAAATGGCAATTACCAAATGGATAAAATGGATTAGTTTCAATACACACCCAAAAGTCAGTGGATTAATACAAGCTCAACATCTATGATGCGATTTCATTTCTGACCAGGTCACCAATGGCCACAGATACAATTCCATGTTCATTTTGGAGATGTCTCCACAGACTATGCAGGCATTCCTTACTCCTTCTTAGTGCCAGGTAAAATGTGCCACGTAAAACAGTGCTGCACTCCCACTGCGCGGCTGGAGCTCCTGCTGTCCAAGTGACCCACTTCCTAATGCACATGTGCTCCTATAAAAACCCTGGGTGTTTTCCAAGAGCCTTCTGATGCAAAGGCAATCAGCTTTGGTGAGCAAGGGCTTAAAAAATTTAAAATTCAGAGGTAATAACTTAGTTCAGCATTTCAGTCTCTCCTTGAGAGTAAAGCTGCATACCTTTCTTTTGATTCCTTTCCTGTAGTATGTAAAATAAACCAATCAAAATGGAAAATTTGTATTTAAGAAGGCTCTAATAGCACGACCTTAAAAGCTCAATCATATATATTCATTACAAAGGTTCATAAAGTAAATCTGCCAGTGTTGTTGTAAACTGTGCTGGTTACCAGACAGCTTTTTTTCCCCTTCTACTTTGGATTATATCTGTAGTGTGGAGAGGTACACTTTAGATTAGCGTGTACTGAGTGATGAATCACATTATATTTTAGAAGAGCACATATTTTTTGAGATATGTCCGTGTTCTGTTTGTATCAGAGTATTGATGATGTAATTTCTTCCCTGTGTTATTTTGAATATTTCTGTTGTGCACAGAGACTAGAAATTGCAGATGCAGGCAGAGATTTTTTTCCGAGTTAAATAAACATTTTCCATCAGTTCAACATTTGGTTTCAGGTTTCAAGTTCAAACTTGTTCTTATGTTATCCATGTGTTTGCCCACTCTTCACAATAGAGACTTTCTATAAACAATATAAATTTCTTTCATAAAATGCTCTGATCTAAATTTTTGTAATGTGACCACTGTTTTCACATGTCAAATGGAAGGTACATTATTTTCAGAAAATAAAGGTTTAGCATGTTCTAAAACTTCAGCAATTGAAGTTTCACTTCATGTCTCAAGTGGGAAATCTGAATATTGTTAAGTGCTTTACAAAAATTTCTTCTCTCTATACTAGAGTTGTTCATAGTTGACACAAAAAATTGTTGCTTTCTTCAGGCATTTTGGAGTCACTTATTTTTACTTTATGGTTCATGATACGCCTAACATATATCTAGTGTTTATTAACCTGGAAAAAATACATTCTTTATTAAGCATTTTGAGACCTACTTATAAAAACACTGCTACAAAAGAGACTGGAATTAATAACAATAAGCCACAAGTATCAAATAATCATTCAGCTCTTACCATCCTAGCCATGAATATAGGAATAACATATCTATTTCATTCACTTCATTCATTCATTCCATTGTATTACCCATGCAGACTTTTCCTCCATGATAAAACAACCTCAGTCTTTCCAGTGTCTCTTCATTTGGACTGTAAATGTTCTTGTATTCTCCCTCTGTGCCATTCTTCCTTTTCTGCAGAGTCCTTTCTGCCCCAGGACCAAGCAAGGTGTCACAGCTGTAGCCACTGCTAAGGCCAAGGCCCCACAATATTGTCCTATCATGATTTCAGCTCCCCAGATAGCTGTACTGAATTTATACAGCTTTAAAGGTCTAGCTTTTTAACATGCCACTGCATCACAAATTGCAGCAAGCCTCTAGAGAAGGAAATGTCAATGTACAAAGACATGATCGAAGGCGTGGAAAGGCTGGGCACATGAAAGTACCTCTCCTCTCTGCATGTCTGAGGGAGATGGCAGATGAGCACACACACAGCAGAGCCCTTATGCCTGCTTCCATAGCTGCTTCCCAGGAAAACACACCAAATGTACAGAATGATTCACTGAGGAGGCTGATGCTGAAGGTGACAAGTTTTGCTGTGGTCTTGGGCTTGGTTCTCACTCATACTAAAAGGGACCTTTCATACCCCAAGTCTGGGCCTTGGAGAGGGTCAGCAGAATGCTGAGTTTTTGCATGCATGGCAGAGCTGAAAGGGAGTACAGATATTGGGAGAGGGAGCAGACATGAATGTGATGAGGCACTGCACTGTTTGCCTTTGCAATGGACTGTCAGCAGTGACTGTTCGTTCGCAGACACCAACACGCTGTTTTCCAATAGTACTCAGAAATCAACCTTCAGTTTTCCTGGTTTAAATTTTCTTTAAATGTGGGAAAGAAAGACTTACAGCTGTCTCCTGGCTGTAAGTTTGTTAACGTAGACAGTAATAACATTGCTAACCTCCAGATCTCCAAGGGCAGTTAAAAATATGAGCCCTGCAGGATTGATTGGGTCATGAGAACTTAAGGATTCCATATTTGCTATAAAAATCTACTTCTTTACAAGACACTTTAGCGCTTGATTTTCTTGAAAACAGCAGGAGTAAAAGATCACGAGACCTTCTCTTTCCTTGCTCTGCCAAGGGTCTTTCACAGTCAGTGCTCTGTCCAAAAGCTCCATGCATCTTCCTCTAGGTGATAGTCCCAGGCCATGTTTTCTATGCTCAGTGGTGCTGCCTTCTCTTTCTAGCATGTCTGCTGCTTCACCTTCTCTTCATTCCTTTCCATTTACTCATGAATCACCATTAAACAACAGCATATGCTGTAGAGGTGTCATTTCTTTGGACTGTGTGTTCTTGTGCCAGGGTAGAGAGCACACTGGTTTATACTGCCTTGTTCCACAATGACTTTCTAAGCTGTTCCTTTGCACCATCTTAAAGGACAAGGGCTGCACTTGTCCACTTGTATTTTTCTCAGAGATTCAGGGCAAACTAGCAAACAGAATCTCGAAATACCTTCCCGGGTTTTGACATCCCTGGATAAGCAAATGGAATGTCAGGCTGCTTCCCTACGCTACCTATACTGCAAATAGTGTTTATTCTGATAACAAGTTGCAAAGTGCAAGACTATGTTGTCATAACTGGAAGATCAAAAAGTAGAGGAACTCTGGCATTTTGGCCTTTTCAAGATGCTGCTCACACCAGTAGGCTGGTTCTATTGTACTACTTTTTGCCTCTTTTCTAATTACTCTTCTGTGTTGTGTTGCAAAGCAACAAATGAGACATTGCTCCCTTGCTGGTCACATTTTACTTGACTGGTTATTGCCATTTGGCATCATAAAAAAGAAATATAACAATACTAGAATCTACATTGGATATGTTCATTATATTTAATGAAAAGTTCTACTTTGGATGTTCTAGAAACTCCAGTTTTGTGACAGCAACAGCACATAAAAATCCTTCTCCTATATAAGCAATAGAAATTTTTATTTACAGAGTGTACCTTCAAGGAAAATATTTCCTTATTTTCCATTTCTCTCTCTCTTTCATTAAAGACCACTGAGGATAAAAAGGCTAAAATACTTGAAAGGGACCTGTGTCAGTCTCCTTTTAATGAACTGTGCGGGCTCCTTTGTGATAAGACAATTTCAATTATGCAGAAGCCAAGCTCCAGTAAATTCTCATCTCTTCTAAGTGAGCTAGTGGTGCAACTTTTCAGGCAGTGATTTTCTGATCCATGAAAATTGCATTTGGATAAATAACTCAAAATAAAAGGTCTCACAAGTATTGATGGCTGGTTCTGCAGCAGTATGTTCAGAACCCATATATATTCCTTTCCCTGAAAATCTAGCAAATGTCATGGCAGAAATGCTTATGCAAGTACCAAACTGCAAGCAAATACTGTTAATATTAGCAGAACACAGATTCTACATTTGGAACTGATAGCATGCACACAAGAAGCATGATTCCAGATGTTATGGCTATGCAGTGAGGGGAAGAGGCGTGTAACATGAACCTCCACACCCAGTCAAATCAGCTCTGAACTGGACTGCGTGGTTGCAACAGAATACTTGCAAACAAGGATTCTTTTTGGTAGATCGGAATTTAGTTTTTGGACCAAAGATGAAGAAATTGCAGGGGGAAAAAGGAAAAAATCTGCAATCAAGAATAAAGAGATTTAATATAAATAAAGATTAATTTGGTGATGTGACTTTTTAAGAGTAGCTGAATAAAAACCATGATTCTAAAATGCTCTACTTCAATTTTAATTAGATAAGGTTTAATACCAAATGGAAATGAAAGACAGTGATTCACTATAACTTACAGGGAGGTAATGTAGAATATGTTCAGATTTAGTGCAAAATACAGAGTATGCATCTTGTCAAAAGCTCAATGTTTGGGCTAAAGATGCTTCAGAGAAAGAGGCTCAGCTCAAATTTAGAAGTGCTGAAAACTTCCAAGCATTTCAATGTGATTCTGATCCCTGGAGCCCAAGTCTATGAGTATCAGCAGCTGTGGCTATTTTGTAAGTGCTTTTATAACAACACCTTGCCATTCATATGAGAACTGAAATTGAAACTTTCTGTTTTAAAGGCCCTTTCAACCTGAGTGATAAAATCCCGTAAGAAAAAAACAAGCTGGTACAGAAGATCTGAGTTCTTAAGACTTGCAGGGCGTTGATTCAGTTTTGTGGGATGTTTTCACAATTAAAAATTAGTTGCCCCGATGCAATGTACAGAAGATAGAAAGTAGCCAAGACTGCAGTAGCCAAGAAATTCTCAACTCCAAAATATGCCCCAGGCTATATTTCATCCATTCTTGCACCCAACAGTTAGAGGCAATAGTGATTCCGCACATTAGAACAGCCAAAAATTGGCAGCAAGATCTGGAACATGTAACAGGAGGGGTTGCCAGAGTCACCCATGGTGCCAGCAACCTCCCAAAAAATGTGCCTGTGTCAGAGGGATCCTGCTGGGCTACACCTGATGCACCAGTACAGCAAGACTCCGTTCCCAGAGCTGCCAGAGCCCAATCACTTGTGGCCAGTAAATGGAAGAAGACAGAGCAAATTATAGACAAACCAAAAGAAGTGGGAAAGAGCTGAAATGTGGTTTCTGTGCCATCATAACCGATAACAAATGGACAGCACAGACTTCATGTCCATAAGAGACATAAGGTACCTACAGACCCTGAGAGAAAAGCATTATATACAGCCTCATAAAAGGTTATATATAATGTGGCAAAATCAAAAAAACAGTAGACATATTGGTCCCCATATTTGGAAGCAGCTCAGAAGAAATAAATGCAGCAACTCTATTCAGGCAAGGAACAGTTCTCCCCTCTTGTTTTCCACTTGCGGAGAAAACTGCAGTGGTCTGGTATGTACAGAGCATCCTAATCATTCTCTGCAAAGCCAATACATTATCTTAGCTGTGCAGTGTATCTAATCACTCTGAGACAGTAAATGTACCCTCCCTCTAAATTACCACTCTTTTTTCTCTTCTTCTCTCACAGTCACAGCCACATGGTCCCACCATGTCTTCATACAAGCTTTGGGGCTCACTGGAACTTCCATAAAGTTCCAATCCAATTCATTAGCACAGTAAAAACTTGCCCAGGTAGATCATGTTGGAAGGAAAGAGGGAACTGATGAGCTAACTCAAATCACAGGCAGTCTGGCTAGATTCAAGTCAGGGGAAGTGACAGGATCATTAGGATGAGAGCAGAATTTGCCATTTTTTGACAGTGGGAGCTTAAGTTCAGTTCACTCTCTCTCCTGAAAGTATCAGATAACCCACATAAAGCAATTGAGTAACACTCAACTCTAAAATTCTACCACTGCCTCCACTTTGAGCCAAGGACCTGACTTACCTTCGGTTTCTACTCCATATCAAAAGCATTCAACTCTGAAGCTAAACTGGGATTAACCTGACTGCAACACCAGCTTTCAGCAGTAAGTGGCCTCCTCATCAGGTTGCAGAAGCAGATGTCTTGGCTTGGCATGGGCTGGTTTTTGGTAGCAGGGGGTCCACAGAGGCGGCTCCTGTGGGAAGCTGCTGGGAGCTTCCACCATGTCCGGCAGAGCCAATGGCTGATGGCTCTGAAGATGGACATGCTGCTGGCCAAACCTGGGCTAATGGGAGAGGCTGGTAATGCCTCTGCGATGACAGATTTAAGAAGAAAATAAAAACAAAGTCACAGGTTTTTGCAGGGGAGGGTGAGCGAGCGACTCTCGGGGGTGCTTGGCGCTGGCCAGTGTCAAACCCAAACCATGACAGCAGGCTTACATTTACTTATGTAGTCTTTGATTCCTGCACACTTTTATTCTTGATTATACAGTGGCCAATAGGCTTCCACTTGCCCAGGTGGCTTTAAGTCTCATCTGGAAATCTCAGAGTCAATTGTCTTCTAATGGAAGTCAATGATCTAAACAGTAAGGTCTCTTAATTCCCATGGAATTCCATGGTATCCCCATAGCATCCCTTGAGTGAGTGGAGCTACCTGGCCTGCAGCTTGGAGGCAGCCATCCATCCAACGCCTTCAGTTCTCCCTATGCTTGCCTTTAGCCAAAGCTGGCACTGCACTGATTCATTCCATCAGACCTCAGCCCCAATGTTTCTTCACAGAGGTGCCCTGTAAGATCCCTGTCCCCTGTTAATTACTCAAAATTTTTACAAATCATTCACAAGGTTTAGAGCCTTGAGAGAAAACGAAGACTACTTTTTAACAGATAGGTAAAACTGTGTCTTTGTGTTTTGCTGGAATTCCCCTGCTTGTTGAAAGGACACCCACTAAAGATAAGCTGAAGAGATCTGCTGTTAATGGAGACCTTTCTCCTCATCAATACGGGCTAGATGTGCTGCTTTCAGCATCAGTTCCCACAGACAATCTGTGCAACAGCAAAACCTTCCAGGCACTTTGTGGCTCAACTCGAGCAAATCCAAAAGCCCATCTCAAAAGCTGTGGTGGGAGCTCCAGCTAACATCCTGGCTTAAGCAGAAAGGAATTTTGTAGCAGAGGGTAACTCCTCCCTCTCTGCAGGGGAGAGCTCTGCCAGAGATAACGCACAAACCGTGGAATGAACTTCCTCGGCAGCTGAACAACTGACCGCAGAAAACCATACTTTTTTTTTCTTTGACCTTGCTCTCACTGAGGTAAAAAGTATCACTATTAAAAACAGGAGAAGAAAAACCACTGTAAAAGCCTAACTAACTTATTAAGCCAAATTACCATACTGAAACATAACACCTACCCTGAAGGAGAATGGGCCCCCATGACCGATTTCCGTCACCAAACGTCCAAGTGCAAATACTCTGATATTACTGAGATGGAGGAGAAGCAAGAAGAAGCTACATGCATACCTCTGCATTGCAATATACCTGCAGTGTCAGATTTGAAGGGACGTGGATCTGCATACATGTGAGATTCTCCACCCACCTTAAGTATCTGGAAGTTTTAAGAAAGCACACCAATCACATAGTGTTCACAAGCCAGGTTAATAACACTTTGCCTTAAAAAGGGGTGGTTTGAAATGCTCATTTTCTGTGCACAAGTGGAATGACCAGTGTTCGTCCTTAGTATACTCTGGAGGAAATATAAACTCTTTCTCTGGATTTCCAGTACTAACAGTGCAGAATTTTATGCCTAATAGGACAAACCTTATGTTTCACCAAGTCCTACTTAATACACTAAAATAAAACTAGTCTCCTTTGTTTGCTCATGGATGATAAGGCAATCTCTTCTTTGAAAGCAAAAAAGGGGTTTTTCTTTGAAAAAAATAAATTGCCATATTAATAGATGAATGACATCATGAGAAGACTGGGAATTAGCATATGAACTCCTACGCCTTGGGAAGGTTTGTGTTAGATTGGGCAAAAGCAAGTAAAAAAGAAATGCCTTTCTTAATTTGTTATTGGAAAATTAGGAGTTTCTACCTTTTGGGTTTTCCTTTCCTTGTCTTTATGGCTTTTTGGGTTTTGATTTTTTTTATCTGCTGCAGCTGCATAAAAGAGTTTCTTGCTTTCTATTGACAGGTGTTGACTTTTGCTAATGGATTTGTATAGCCATACTCTGTCAACACATAAGTATTACTCAGTGTTTCAAGAAATGGACTGACTGAGACTTGGAGCCACATTCAGGGACATTTAAATTCAAACCTCCAACTGCTTTTAAGAAACCATATCTAAAAGCTCCCTTCCAAGACACTGGAATGTGAAGTATGTGGGAAATGTTATCTTATTGGCCTCATGTCTGCCAGTGATTGTGAAACAGCTCCACTATTCTGGGAAAAAACAACCATGATTCCAGGCAAAGAGAGATTCATGTAAGCTTGTTAAAAGCGTTAGGAAATACAAATAATACAGAATCTGGAGAAAATCTATAATGCTCCATCACGTGAAGAAATGATTGGTGTGAAAAGATTGCCATTTTTAATCACATCACACAAAAACATGTAGAAGCTAAAAAAAAGTAGATCTAGCACAGCTTGTTGGACCTAATTCATCTTTAGTTCACTAGTTCTCAATATGGTCTGTCTTCCCTGGAGATAACAGACCATTTCCATTGTAGTGTGTCGCATAGCCAGGTGCGAGAGAAGAATCAGATGCTGAACCATGGTGGCCAGATGTGTCTTGCACTGCAGTCCCTAGAGGCAAAGCAGGGTGGTATCTACCCAGTGGGAGGTGTGTGCAGCCTTGACTTCGGATGCTCAGCACACATGGAAGCTCTCATCCAGTCTGTGGCCTTTCCAAGGAAATGACTGCAGTCTTGCACACACTTAAAACTTGAAATTAAGTTCTGTCTACTTCTCAGGTCTTCATTTCAGTCACTTCTAGGTAGTCCCAGAGAAGGGCATAGCAGGTACATCCACCTCGTCACGCAGTGCTTGTGAAGAGACACTAGGTGTGGAGTGAGGGTTGAGGGTTACCATGCTTCTCTCTGGGGACTCACAGCATCTTTCATCACAGAAGAGGTAGATTTACCTGACAGACACTCAAGCAAATACTTTTGTACAAGTATTTCCTTTTCAGATCCAGTGTAAAGCAAAAAACAGTGAGATTTTCTTTCTCAGAGAGATAACACAGGTCTTAAATGAAATGAGCTTGTCTCTGGGCATAATTTTAAGGTTTTCTTAATGTTTACACAACCAAGTAAAAATGATGTTATGCTGTGGAGCTATTTCCATTTCAGTAGCCTGATCTTTTCAGTGGTGTTAGGACATAATTTGGGAAGTTTCCAGGGTTTGCCTTGACAATCATGTTAAGCTCCCTATCAGCTACACAATGTCAATACACAATGCATTACATACATGCTGGTTGCTGGCCAGCTGGCATTTTAAATGAGTAGTTCAGGGAAAAGCAATTTTGGTGAGGGCTGACCACAGCTGGCTTGACATTAGAATAAATTTTCAGGACTTAGCATTGCCAAGCCTCCAGAGACTTAAAGGCTCACTTAACATTATTTTAAACTTTGACTGACTCAACAGTTTCAGTAAATAAAGAGGGTGTGAGGGATCTTAGCATGTCAAATCCCTGCATATGTAACTGTGTATTTCATTTGCTTATTGAATCTGTGTATTTTAAACTATATCTGGTTTTTGCACAGTGATTTGAGTGCCATTCTTATTCTTGTCAGACAGTAAGTGTGGTAGTTCAACTGCTTCCTTGAACATATGTGACCACCACATAATGTAAATATTGCCAAATGTTGCCTCTTGGCCTTTGGAAGACCATAAGGAATGTAAATCTGCAGGGAATAATGTAGTGATACAATGTAAATAAGCTTGTGGTACATAAAGAAAAGTCTGAAGTTGTCAGAAAGCAGTAATTGAGAAATCAGAAGGTAGGCTGTTTTAATTGCTTTGTTTCGCACATGGATATTTCACTCCCAAATATACCATAGTATATACCAGATAAATTTTCAGTAATTTACAATATGTCCCTGCAGAAGATAGTAATTGAAACGCAGTTATAGATCACTGTTTTCTGGTAGGTGTTCTGGAAATAATTCCAGCTTCATCTTAATTTAATTTTTTTTAATGAAAAAGTCTTATTTAAAACCATTTGACTGGAATATATCAAACAAAGTACAGTGTGGATAAAGATATAACATCAGTATAACTTTAAAATAGTATTCCTGCATTATACAAAACCTTCTGTAAGTCATAAAATATTGGAAGAAAATCAGAACGCTATTTCTTATAGAAATAAACTGTTCATAAACAGTTCAGTACAGCTCTGGGTGCATCATGTTCTAATTGCCTCTGGTGAGCAATAATATTTAAAAGACTTCCAAATAAAAACACTTTATTCTCCTACGCAGTTTATATCTTCAAATGTTAACTGATCCTTTTAAACTATTAAAAGGAGATTTTTGAAAAACTGTTGTCCTTATCTACAGACTGAGAAACAGGCATATCTTCCAGTTAATCAACAACCAAGCTGTGACAAGAACTCAGAAATTCTAAGCTCAGAACTTGGCAGATGCCTTCTGTCCAAAAGGACAGGACAGAAAAAAATCTGAAGAACATATCTGAAAATATATTTCAAATATATTCAGCAACAGATAAACATGACTAAGAAAGAAATTGCAACTAAAGCATGTCAATAGTTTATACTTATAATTAAAGTGAGGCTTATGATTTGCTTTCCCAACGCTGCATCATAAGAAGTCACAAAAATCAGTATATTGTCATTTAGCTAATGATGCAGAGAGCCTTAATTATGACTTTTCCTAACTTTTGAAGCTCGACACCTGAGATTTTAATATTCCTATTCCAAAATCTTATAGTATAAAATGAGTAAAGAAGTAGAAGTGATATATTCAGAAAGTTACTGATGAAAAAGAACTGTCGACATTTTAAAAATATGCAGTAATTTGCATTTATTGGAATAGCCATGAAAATTTCACAGAAGAATAAAAGTTGAATCAGTTCTTAGGTAGGTGGCCAGACATGTCAACAGCAGCTAGGTGAAGAAGAGTTCCTTCAGCCCATTCTTCCTCCAGTAGACTAGCTCACTCCAGGAGGAAGCTGGGTGATCATTGATGAAGATTCTGCTCCCTCTCAAAGACACAATGGTGGTGCAGTCTCAGGCATGGTAATAGAGTAGCTAGAATAATTGGAATTTTAGGACCTCTCTTAGAGTAGATCGTATCCTTGTGCAGAGTTGGTATGGTGCACACTGCAATTCCGCATTGCAAAAATTTTTCTGACTTCCTCAGTAGCTTCTTTGAGAAAGCAATTTTGGGAAAACAACAAACGGGCTTTTCAGTTTTTGCAAGTTTGATTTAGCAGTGAAAAATAAGGAGGGAAACCAAGGGAAAGTATCAAAGTACAATATTCTCAGCTCAGTCTATTTTTAAAATTAAGCACAAAGAGGGTTTAATGTTTAACAGCATTTTTAATATCTGAAGATTTTGATGTTAGGATTTTGATTTAGCAGAGGGGTACAACAATGTGCTGAAATCAGAATACAAGCGCAATATAGTAAATTGCAACACACAACTGGATCACAACACATGTCATTACCATTTCCAGTCTCCCTGTGGACTCTTTCATGATGTTTGGCATCCTCAGTCACAGGGAAGGAATGCACAGGTTGAAGCCAGTTCAAGCATGTTGCTCTCTTTGAAGTCCACTTTATTGATCATTCAGTTTTCATACCCTGTGCTAAGCCATGTATACCCTTTCCCCATGCTGGTCTTGCTAACTCAAGAAGACATTCACACTTTTTTGATTACCTCAGGGAAAACTCGGTGTATTAGCTGATCCACTCAACTGATCCAGCCAGTTATCAAAACAAAGGCCACCCTACTTTCTGTTGAGATGAACTCAGCTCAAGTGTAATAGCTGTGGTCACTCCCTGCATTCTTCCCTGAGCTTCATGAGCCCATCACTTGCCTTCGGAGCCCTCTTCCATTGTAGGGTTGGTCCATCCCTCCCAAGCATATGATGCCAAAGAGCTCATCAGAGATTATCAGCAATTGCTCCACAGACTACAGCTAACAAACCCTTGAAACAGCAGAATTGCTCTAATGTCATGAAGCCAATTCCAAAAAGAAGGGTTAGGCTTCACTTAAAAGTGATTCTGTATGTTATTCTGGGGGATGGAGAGCAGAGAGAGAGAAATGTAGAAAACAAACACGCTTCTCCCCTGTCCAGAGAATAGCATTTTTTTTCTGAAACAGAAGAGAAAAATAATTGCATGGAATACTTTTCTTTTTTTCCCTGATTTTTTTCACTGCACTGGTCTTTGGAGGGCCAAAATGGAGCACCTGGGCTCACTGTGCTGCTCACCCAACTTTCAGAAAGCATGATTTATTCATCATAGAGTCTCCTTGTATATCACACAAAGAGTAGAATCTTACTTTGGCGGGTTTTATACAGAAGCTTGACCAGAGGAAATCCTTTAGACAGAGGATGGTACTAAACCCATGCTCTCACTTCTGCTAAGGTTGGGACTGACAAAATATTTAGGTTTACAGATCTAGAGCCAGAAGAAAACATGTGAATCAAGCATTTTGATTTGGACCAAAGTTAATTAAACGCTTCTTTTTTCTTGCCAAATAAAGCAAGAAACAGAAGGTGGATTTGAAGGTTTTCCATGCAATCTGAAATAAAATTCCCTTATTGCTTTTGAAAGGAATTTGTGGAGCAAAAAAAAGACAAAGGAGTAGAAGGTTTAAGTGAAGAACACTGTTGGACAATAGCTGTAACCTTGTTCAGTAATTCTGTGATTTTTTTACTCTCTGCCCAGGACTTAAGAGATCCAGGTGCATCTTATTCTCTGCCTCTGGCAGTATGGACTGACATCCCCTACCTCAGAGAAAAAGGATTTTAACTGCCAAACCATAGGATATGTATTAGATTGCTCCCCTTCTATTGCAGCCTTTTTAGCTTTGGTCATGCTCAGTCTTTTCAGCCAGAAGCAGATGAGAACAGCACCTTAGGCTGCTGGCAGGAGCATTAAGGACATGTGGCCATGGGTGATGCGAGGAAACCCCAGCCCCAGGCTGCATCTGTCCCCAGCTCTGCTCCAGCTGAAGGACTGTGCAAGGTGTGAGGCACCAGAATTCAAGTTCCTGGCCAGCTGCACCTCTAATCAAGTGCACAAAGGAGATCTGTAACCACAGGAAAGTAAAAGTCTGTACACACAGGTTTACACAACTGAATCGTCCAGAGGTGTGGTTTTAAAGGCACAAAAAGGATTTTAATCCAGCTCTCCCATATAAAGAATGAGTTGGTCCAAAGGGACATTCAGCCATTTTGTTGGCTTAGATCCATTTTTAATAACCACAAGTAATGATCCTATTCACCTTCGATTCATACCTTTTTTCACAAAACCTCATTTTTAAGAAAATCCTTGGAAAAAAGAGTAATTTCCTCCAGCTCTACGCCTGGCATTGTGCTGATATGCAAAATCACATTATACAATGCAATAGAGCAGAATATCTGATAGAGAAAAGAACCATAATGACAGCTGCTTTATAAGCTTCTCCTGATAAATATGAATGGTTAATATAAGAATGTATATGTATGTATATCCTGGTTAGTTCCTTTCATGTCCTAGTTATTTGTCTTCTATCTGGGAGAATATTGACCTGATGGTCTTCCACAAAACCTGAATATTGCTATTCTTCTGCATTGTTATCAAGTTAATTAGGGAATAGGGCAATTTTCCCACTGCAATTCTTCCATCTGTTTCTGCCTTACCAGTTTCACATATTATGAAAATGCGCCAGACAGCAGCCCCATCCAATATGTTTCATGTTCACAGTATACGTATGAAAGACGGTTTAGTATCAGCAATTAAGCATTTACTGGCCTTCATTTTAGCTCAATATTTCTTCTCTGGAGGGGAAAAGCTCCAGCTCCTGAACGATTTGTCACAGTGACTCTGCAGCATGCATACAGCATAAGGAAAATTGCATTTCAGCCCCAAACTGGGCCGTGCCAGTAAATTGCTAAATGATAAAATCCTGATGCATATAAAACAGTCTTGTTCACATGATTATGTTCCTGAAGGTTCCAAAAAATCTCTCTATTATATTATGCTATATCTTGTCCAAATATTTAGTCAAAGGCAACCGCTACCTCAAAGAACTTACACCCAACATAGACAAAAGAAGGAGTAGAGGAGGCTTAAAGCATGCAGGGCAGGGAGAGGCCAGGCAACAGGTTTTCCCCAGTAAGCAGGAACTCTGGCACTGCCTCAATCCCAAGTCATTGCTCTCGTGACAGAAACACACAGCTGCCTACAAGGCTAACAACATTTCCAGCTACCCAGTTTTGTGCACTCAGTAATAGTTTATGTTTGAAGGGAAAAAAAAGAAAAAACACAAATTAAAAAAATGGTCAATTGCTGCATGAGACATATAAAGGAATACGCTGTCTTTCATCGGGCTGGAATGAAGCAGCAACCCAAATTGCAGACAGAAGAAAAGACACCTAAGCAAAAATAGCAATCCATGGATTTTTGGAGTCATGGGTCTCAAGTCAGGAGCTGTGCCACTCTTACTGGTAGTTTTCTGCCATGAGTATAATATGCATCAGAATGAGGCAAAATAGTCCACAAGATGCAGCACATTTATAGGGTTATGTGGGGCAGCAGAAAAAATGCCTTCAGGTAACAATGAAGGCTACACTGAAGAAATCAGGTGAAAAAACAGAGACCTGGTTAGGAAGGTACACTCTTCTGAAACTCTTTTAAGTTACAGTACATCTTTGTAATTTCTTTGATCTCAGGGCACTCCCTATAATATTTTCCATTTTTTCTGGCTCATACAGAATAATAAAATGCCCAGAATTTGATGGCATAGTGTATGTTATCATCAGCTGATAACCACACAATCTAGTCTAAATCATCTGATGTTGAATTTCTGAGGTTTTTAAAGTCAAATTGAGACATGAAAGAATCTTCTGCTTCTTCTTCCCTACCAACATGGAATTACAGTGAATACCTTGAAAGGTTCTGGGCAGCCCTGTGGGTCTGAAAACTCATACTCAAATGCAACTGGCATTTGTCAGAGTGTTGTAGTTGTCAAAAGTATACATTCCTTGTATATAGGTCTTATCCGTATAAGGAACATTTCTATCAGACGGTGGCACACTAATAAATATTAGGATTATGCAGTCTTCTAAATTGCAAGAGATCACCTGAATAGCTATACTTACCAGAAGCTCACTCCCTGCAAGAAAATAACTTTCATTGATATAAATGGCAGGCTGCTTCATTATGCAAGAGCCTGATGCTGCAAAAATAATTGATATGCATGTATTTAATAAAATATATTCAGGAAATGTAGTCAGCAGACTGATTTGGATTCAAAATGTTCTGGTTTGAGGAGCAGAGTTTTTTGCCTTTGTGTGTGAAACTCCGTTCAGAAGATGTAGCCTAAGACACCTGAAGTTTCTCTCCCAACTCTACATTTGTTGCCTATAGTCAACAATTTATGTTAAAAAAAAAGCCAAAACACACAAAAAATCAAACAAAGATACAAAAACCACCCAACCCTCCAAAAAAACCCTACAACATGCCTACAGAAGAGCACCATATCTTCTTTGCAGTGCAAATGCATATTTTATTCAAACAGTCCTATTTTACCTATTGGTAACATAAGATAAACAAGCAGAACTTTTAAAACTGTGGATCACATCAGCACAAACACACCTTGCACTTCAGCAAAATGTGGCTATAACTGTTTTCCTCCCAGCTGCACCTGTGCCAGTGGAATAAGTTTCAAACCCTGCTCTTAGCTGCTCACTGCTGCTTCTCCACGCAATCCATCAGCCAATCCATCAGCCATCCCATTTGCCAGCCCCACTGCCATCTAAGATTTTCTCACCTGCTTCACTTAAAATCAGTCAAGTTATTTAAATATATTTAAATATATGTTCCTATAGAGTAATTTGGCCAGGCATCCTTCCACGACAGGCAGTAGCCTCCATCTGAAGAGCAGCAAAAAAGGAGCACCAAAGGCAATATAAGGAGAGGCAGGAACAAAGGAGGATGCTTGCCCAGAGCTAAAGTCCCTACTCCTGCATTTAAAAGCATTTCATCCATTTTCCTGTCAGAAATCCCGGACAGAAGTAATGGCTGTAAATCTCTTCTGTCATCTAACTTTCTGTATTGCATGCTTTGTAAAGAGGTGTATGATGCAGAATTATTTTTTTTCTCAAGTCCATAAAAATCAAAGTGTTCTATTTTATTTTTGAGTGGTTGGATACAATCAGAAAGTATTTGCAGTCTGAATTACTCCAAAGGTTTGTCTAAGTTTGGGGGATTTTTTTGAGCTGACATGAATAAGCACATGCATAGTGACCTTTTCCTAATGAGTTAGGACTTCAGGACTTCCATGGTCTATAGCTGTGGAATTTCTTTCTCTTGTGCTTTTGCTGAAGTTGGCTTGCTGGTTTTTTTTTTTTTTTTGGTAACACGTATGACGCCTTTCTGAACAAAACTGTAGGATTTATCTTGGAAGCCCTGGGATTCAGAAGGCATTACAGAAGATGGACTCGAGCCAAGGACCCTGCTTGCAATGTGGGAATGAATGAGATTTGGTACTACAGCTCCCTCAAGATGATACACAGTCATGATCTGCAGTTCAGTGTTGAAATGAATAAACACAAACTATTGTCTTGCTTTGAATAGGCAAAAGAAAACATTTCAATGGACTCCAGATTTTTTAAATAATATTTTTTCCTAATTATTTTATAATTTCCATTCCTAGGAAGGTTTGGAAATCTCTTGATTTTGTCCTGTTGTGAAATGAAAGTAAGTATTGAGATGACAGAATATCTAGTACTTCTATGGCAGCTCTAAAAGTAACATGGCTCTAAACATGTATAGCATTGTTTTGTACTGTATTGAAACAGACTCATTGGTATAATTGCAGATATGCCAGGACCCTTACAAGACTAAACCCTCTGCTTTCCCAGTAAGCCACATGATGACTATGTATGTGTACAACAAATCCTACAGGGAATATTTTATTCAATATCATCAGAAAGAGGTTTTCTCATTTCTATTTCTGGATCTTGAGTCCCATGTACTGTAATCCCAGTTGTAAATACAATCCACCTAGTTATAACAAAATGTCTTTGTAGAGCACACACAGCCTTTGTTTCAGTGCCTGATGTTAGAGGAGTATAAAGGCTACATTCAAGGCACTCCAGTGTGCAGCTGGAAAAATGGCTGGAAAATTACTTCCTGGCCCACAGCCAGCACTAAATTTGCTCAGGACATAATGTAATACAGGACGTGCAAGGCTCTGATCCATATCTGGTCTTAACCCGAAGTGGGGAAAATCCACTACTTCTGCATCTACAATTTGCTACCAGTCGTGCATTGACAGCACAGCACAAGATGACCATGTTGCCAGTCAGGATCCTGGGTGCAGCCACATATCCATCCCAGAGCAGTGTCTCCCCTGGTCCCCATCACCAGGCCTGGTCCTGACGATCAGTCCATCCATGGACTAACAGTCTGCCCCAGCCTTGGCCCACCCTTTTCCCCAGGGAGGGGCCCAATGTCCAGGGCCGAGGCTGCCCCAGTGTCTCCCAGCATCCCAGCTCCAGGCTGGGGGGTCAGATGGGCCCTGGCTGCCAGGTCCTGCCCTGACGTGGGGAGCCCCTGGTGCTCCCAGACCCCAGGGAGTCCCCAGTCTCTGTGGGGCCCTGGTGTCATCAGGTATGACCCTTTTGTGAGGCTCATCAAATTTTAAACAAGGTAAGTGATAAAACATGCCATTTTCACCTGTTTCTCAGCGTACCTATGAAACCACTACTGAGAACTGAACGCATTTCAACTCATTGTAGCCTGAAGAAATAGGAAAAAATATCCAAAGCAAAACATATTGACTGCTTGGTTATATTTCCAAAGAGAAATAGGCAAAACAGAACAAGAGAGGGGAGGTCTCATCCTAATATATCCTCAGGGTTAGAAGCATCACCTGTTTCCTGGGAACTTATGTTTTAATCAGGTCATGAGAATTACTATAACCCCTCCACAAACAACTAGGCCTAAACAATGGGCTGTGGGATACACAAAGGGATATTTCTTGATGGCCTTTCTAGTACTCCTTACTTGTTCACTGAAGCAGTGATCAGTGGTCAGCTGGTCTGTTGGCTCTTGTTTCCTCTGTTCACACTCCAATGTTAATGTCCTGCCTTTGGGCGAGAGGGTGAATGAGGTCAGTATCTCTCCAGCTTTGGGGAATTCACCTCTGATTTCAAGCCCTCTCCTGGCCCCAGCAGGTCTTCATTCATCCAGAATCAAACTTATGCTGAAAAAAGGGACCAGCATGTACCAGGGATGTACACCATTGGCTGGCCAAGCACAACCCCCTTCAGCAAGGGCAGACAAGGTGGCCTGGAGGCAATAACACAGTGATTTTACATGGAAATGAAATTCTGTAGAGCAGAAAAGGCCACCTCCACCTCCTGCCTCCTGACAGCCCTCCAGCAGGACTGATCTACTCTCCACCCCTTTGTTGAGTGTGGCATCAGCAGCTGGAGCACCAGCACAAAGGAGCCGATGGCCCCAGAGAGCGCAGTGGTTTGTGTCTAACCCTGGATAGGACTGTGGGGAAAGTCAGTGACTTCTGAGCCTCTCTCTGCAAGCACTGAGCTGGAGACTCACAGTCATATCTTAAGCTCATGCCCGGCATAGGTGTGGGAAGGATGTTTCCACTTCCCACACCACACTCTCCCCTGCCTTCACATTGGACATGAGGCTGCAGATTCCCAACACCATGAAAGATTTCACCCTGAATTAAATGTTAGAAAGACAGAAAAATCACAGAATAAATGCCATAAATAAATCAAAACCCACTATGAAGCATGAGATATAATTGGAAATAGATATCAATGGTAGGTCAAAGGACAGGAAAGAGGAAGCCTCTTCTCTTCTGCACTAAGTGAATCACATGAGAGAAAAATTACCACTTTAAATAGTTTACATAATAGAGTGAAAACCAGAACTATTGAATATCCAGGCCACTAAGGAAGATATTTGCTTTAGAATAATGTAAAATTTAACTGCATTCATGACCGCATTGATAAGATTTCGAAGGCGATGTTGTAGCACCTACATTTACACAAGCACAGAGAACATCTGAAGATGTTACGTGCGTGTTGTGTGTGTGAGAGAAGAGGAAAGGACACAGTAGAAAGTTGTGCATTGATGGTGATCAGGCACAGCGTCGCCAGGGAGGGGATTGTCGCGCTCTGCTGTGCACTGGTACAGCCTCACTTTGAGTCCGGTCTGCCGTTTCAGCACCACAATATAAAAAGAAACAATTAAACCATTAGAAAGTGGCCAAAGGAGGGTCACAAGGACGGTGAAGTGTCTGGAGGTGAAGCTGTATGAGGAGTGGCTGAGGTGACTTGGTCTGTTCAGCCTGGACGAGACTGAGGGAGACCTCATCATGGTCTTCAAAATCCTCATGAAGGGAAGAGGAGGGGCAGGCACTCATCTCTTCTCTGTGGTGACCCATGAAAGGACGCAAGGAAACAGGATGAAGCTGTGTCAGAGGAGGTTTAGGTCAGAGATCAGGAAAAGGTTCTTCACCCAGAGGGTGTTTGGGCACTGGAACAGGTTCCCAGGGAAGAGATCACAGTACCAAACCTGAAGGAGTTCAAAGAAGCATTTGGACAACTCTCAGGCACGTGATGTGATTCTTGGGGTGTCCTGCACAGAGCCAGGAGTTTGACCTGATGATCCTGATGGATGCTTTTCCACTCAGCATATTCTATGGTTCTTTGATTTTATGATGTTGAGAGTATGAACTGTAATTTAATTTAGTAGGTTCTCTGCGAGATTTCAAGCTCCAGTGTGACTGTAGTGCTGAGTGCCTTCATTACTGTCTTTCTACTGCCATACTTAGCTGAAATTCAATGGGACGATGACACATTACCCTGAGAAACCCTCATTAAAATGAAACTAGATGGGAAAATGTAAAACGTAAAGTTTGCTGGGGTTAAGTTTTGTCCACCTTCTTTTCAGGGAGCTGGAGCTCAGAGCACTGGAATTTCTCCCCAGGGAAAAACAAAGGAATTAGATGTCATTTTGCAATTCTTTAACTAAAAGTGATTTCAAACCTAAGGACTGCTTTTTTGCAGGAGAGAAGGTATTGCTTCTTTCAAAGTAGGATTAGCCAAGGAAAAAGAAAAATGGCTTCGTAAAGAGGAGAGATTCAACAATATTCAAAAGAGGATCCAAAGAACAACTACTACCCCAAATCACAGACAGTTCAGAGAGTAAAGACAAAAAGATTCTGAAATACTAAAAAAAAAAAGAAAAAAAAAATCAAGGGAAGGAAGCAGAGGCATGTGCGTTTATTATTTTGTCTAGTTCTGTATCCTTCCTGCACTAACTGAACTGGAGGATAATTGTATTTAGAAACCCATATACATCTTGGGCATCTGTTAACTTTCATCTGTCCTGTATTACTGAAGAGTAACATATAAACCCAGGATGCTGTAGGCTAGATTTAAGGAATTCAGTGTGTTTAAATCACTGCAGTGTCTGGAAGCTTAGGACAGCCTAGGGGCCATTTAGCCCCATTTCTGTGAAGAGATAGCAGATATCCATACGTTATCTGAGAAGTGTCTCAGAGGTGCCAAGGCTGGGACAAAGACCAGTGGACCAAGAGAAGATGTAACTCACATGTCTATCCTTGAGGTCCCAGTATAGCAACCTGGTGAGCGTTCAGCTAGAGTTAGCCATGTCAGAGTCAAAACAATACGCAAGAATAATAGGAGAAATACATAGTCATAGTAGTAACTGAGCTTGCAAATTGCATTCATCTTAAGCTCTTGGTCTCAAGTCAGAATGTTTTCATTTAAATTATATATTGAAATATCACTGCCCTGCCCCTCTCCTCTCCCCCAACCACCACCATCACCACCCCAGTTAATTAATAAAAGCCTCATACTGAAGTGCGAAGAGTGAAGAGCTGAAAAACTAGACATATTTTGAGGGCCTTTTCCCCCCTCAGTTACCTCCTTTCTGTCTCATCAGAATTAGCTCTGAGTTTGGGAAATTTTATGCAAAAGTCCCTCTGAGCTTGCTTGTTTCTGCCTTCTACAAAGTTTTTTCCTACTGGTTTGTGACCCTGCTTCTTTATCAATTACTCTTCTCACCAATCTGAACTGGTTTAAAATCTTGTAATATGGATATTGATACCAAGGAGGACTCATCCATAGAGGAAGGGAAAGTGGAGCTTTCTCTGAGTGCTACTCAATCACATTAGGTGTTTTTTGGTTTTAGTTGTTTGGTTTTGCTTTTATTTTTGCTTTCTTAACCAGAAACTTCTAATATTTGTCTTAGCCTCTGAGCAGTAAAAGGACTAAAGAGGAGGATTGGAGGGGCAATGCTTACCTGAGGTGCTCAGGTACTGGAGCACACGATCACCACTTTGCCACTCGTGTTACAGCTGGCAGTGTTTGCATTACATTGCAGTGTTTACATTAGCCCAGCGTTCCCTGACCACGTCTAGCTGTGAGAGAGGACACTGCCATTTTAGAGTTTTGAAACCACAAGATGGAAGTATTTCAAGAAGGAGGCACTATTTACACATCCATCATCAACCATCTCCTCTAGATTGTCAGTTACTCTTAATTTACTTCATGCTTTTAAAAAGCCCAGTCTTTACCACAGCAGCAAAACAACAAGGCCATCACCATACCTATCTATTATTAAACTCAAACTTGGTTATAAAGACATATTGCAGTCTAATTAAAGCTGTGGGTGGCTCACTCCAGCAGCAATCAGGAGACATACTGAGCTCAGGAGCCCAGGACATGACCGGGTGACTCAGCCTAGGCCAAATAGTTAGCTAATGGTTAGTGCGGTGTGCATTTGTTTGATCTTTGATAAAGCGTTTCAGATCATTTTTCAATCACACAATGACAAGGCCATTCGAAACAAAATCAAGTACTTTTTGTAATATGAGGCAGTGCAAATCTTGAAAGTAGATTAATTACTTTTGCTTTAGGAGAAGGAGAATATAACTACAGTAAAACTAGTTATGGCTGGAAGGGAGAGGTCAAAGGAATGAAAAAGATAAAGCACTCTCCTTTAATTATATTCTCCTGTGAAGTCACTGGTGCATTTTTATATCACTGTTCCAATGTAAAAGCAAGGAAGGGACATAATCCAGAGTACCAGTGACTGTAAAAGGATGCGACACCATTAAATGAATTACAGTTTTAGTGGTGATGATATTCATTATTTTGGATTTGTAAAATGGCAAAACATACTTCCATTATTAATATGATAGTACAGTTTTGTGCACAAATCATATGAAATATTGCAAGAACCTCAGTCCAGAAGGGCTAAATCTGCCTTCAAAAGCTAAGCAGTTGGGACACTTTTCAAAAAGCAGTATTGATAGCCTTGTGAAATATTGCGGGATATAATCGTGGATGTTTGTCATTTTACCTGTTGCAAATTATCTAACTGCAACACCTTGAGACCACAGCTCAGATCACAGCACTGAGCTGAATTTAGAGCTAAAAACAACTATCACACCAAAAACATGCAGTTCAAATAGCAAATAGCCTCAAAGGAGAAAGGGCACCATTCAATAATGTGTGGTAATGAATTCCAACTGTAGTTCTCTCATGACAAGCTACATTCCCTCATTTCTGCTGAGCTGAAAAAAACCTCTATTATGTGATGTTTCTTCTATCAAATGTTCTTAGAAGTTTGTTTTTACAATTCTTGCTTAATTGTAGCTTTTCAGTATTAATAAAAAATATTATTATTTCTGGAATGCGCATATTTTTCTTCTCTTTTTCATACTATTAAAAACCCCAGCAGAACAAAAGGAAGTGCAATACTTTGGGGGAGAGATGAAGAAGGGAACTGCTTTGCAAATGGCAAATATTTTTACTACAATTTAAAAACAAGACAGAAAAAGCTCTTTAAAAGATTACTTTTACATAGGAGCTATGTAAAAATACATACATAGAGCAGAATAATCCATATTTTAGAGCTTTGTCAATAACAAAATAAAAGAAAACTACTATTACATCTATTTGTAAATCATGAATAACTGATGTCAGTCTTTTTTACACTCTAAGCTATTTTAATTTGGGATTATCTTTGAAATACATAAAAAGGCAGAACCAGAAAGGCTATTCTACCATCAATTCACTGTAGTATAAAAGGCTTACTTCAGGGCTATAATAGAATAACCTTTGTTTTATGGAAAAAAATGGATCTACTTTTGGTAAAATGGATCTTCTTTTTAGTAGTAACCAAACCTAACACTTACAAGTCTCTGTGTGCGTATGTGGAGGGAATATTTCATATGGCATCTATTACATCAGTTAAAACTGTTAAATCAATGAAAAAATAAAGCATTTCTCCACTTTTTTTTTTTGGTAGCATACAAAGTGTTAAGTGCATACTGGAAACACATCTTGTTTGCCTGTTTGCTTCAGCAGATGTGGTGGAGATAAGGAAAAGAGTGCAGAAGGATTAAAGACATCTACGCTACCCTCCCAAGGTCTTTTCTACTGCTCTCATTAACTGCTCTGTTAAACTGGCTAAAAATGTTTTAGGAGCTTAATGGAAATGGCTTTTCAGAATTATTCTTCTTCTCTAAACTTCCTCTTACTTGAAGTCGAAATAATTTGGAGTGAGAGGAGATCAGAGGCAAGTCATAGGTTAGGGATTATGAGATTACCAGGGCATCCGCAGGAGGGTATAATCCTCGACAGGACCCAGCGGGGGAGATTTCTGTGTTGTTGCTCTGTGTGACCACACTGAAGCCCTTTGGAGTCTCACTCCTGATTGAGCTCAGGCATTTCTGTAGATTCCACGAGACAACTGATTTTTGTTGCAGGGCCCCAGTACGATGCGTCCACCTGACTAAAAAAACAATGACGGCAATAAACAAACTACATGGGAAACAGAACACAAAAGCAGGAAGTCCTGTTTTGTGTGTGTGTGTGTGCAATGACTGTGCCTGTAATTGTCAGATGAATTTACGTGCTTTTGGACATGGCAATGTCTCATTATGTTATCTATTCCTATTCTATGCAGAAATTAGATACTATTGGCTTAGCTTTACTTTGCATATACCTCCTAGACTGATTGGACTCATAAAATTTACCAACCACAGACTATCAGCAATAAAGCAAATTTGGTGAGTCACAGTTAAAAATACCAAGGTTTCAAACTCAAATACAAGACCCAACAACCAGATGATATGTAAAGAATGCTTTTGTATGACAGGCTCTGTCCATTGCCTCTGCACTAACTGGTTTCTCTGCAGCTCAGCAATACAAATTTGCCCTAAATGGGTCCTGAGAATGCCCCTTCCTTACAAAGGAAGGGTACCAGGCAGAACAGTGGACAGGACTAGAACATAATCAGGGTGGCTGCGATGCGACTGGGTGATTCAGGAAGACACAGCTGCTCACCTGACCTTCAGCCCAGTCATGGTATATTTGGTACAAAGGTCCCTGAATTTGTTTTAAGAAAGCTCGCTTGGGTGCAAGATCAGCCTTAACATGGAAATATAGTTCCCTGGCATGCTTAACACTCTAAAACTTAAAAAGAAATTAGAAATGATTTGGAATTGTGAAGGAGAAGCTTAAGGCCCTTGGCACACGCACTGGGAACAAGCTCTGATATGTCCCATCCTGATGTCTAATGACACTAGTGTTGTCTTGGATCATGCAATACAGCAGAACCAGATGGGATGCGTCACTGAAAGTACATAGCAAAAAGCAAACAAAGAGGCTTGGAAAAGGGGAGAAAATATGCAGGATATGACCAGCATCCATAGTTCTGCTTTCTTGCATAACCATCAGATGTTGAAATTTAAAAGAGAAAAATAAAAAGGAAAAATATAGTTATATCTTTATTTTAGAAGGAGTAAGACATCAGGCAACCCATAACTACGCTGATGCATCCAAACTATCCAGGTTTCAGAATATGTATCCCTCTCACCAACAGCCTGTGTCTGGAGAGGGGCACTACCCAAGGTTCCTGCTTTATCACCATTAACATCTCTTTACTGCTTATGCATGAGAAAGGAAAACATTTTGCTCGTGTTATAATTTTATTTAGCCCAAGGCCTCACTGTGCAGAATTCACTGGAATCCCCATCAAGCAGTAACAGACTTGCAAGGGGCCAAATCCTCCAGAATTTCTTGGGAGTACAAAACACATTGCCTGCTGTTGTTCTCTTTGCTTTTTAGTCACATACTACCTTTTCTGCCCCCTATTTTTCCCTCCTGTTGTGGACCCATGCTTGTACTTTGCTTTCATAAAGCTGTTATATTCTCATGTCTATATCTCCTAATATTCTTCATCAGCATCAAATAGAATTTTGCAATTGTTCAAATTGTGATAAAAACAACATTAGTTTTCACACAGGACTTAAGGGATTTTTCTGCATCAGATCCAAGCTTTATTGGAGAAAAAGGGAGAATGGTCTTAGATTTTTTTGTCATAAATAATTGAATGCTTTTACTCCATTTTCTCTGAACTGCCACATGGTGTTTAGCTTTGTTGTTCACATTAACTATCTAAAAATAAAGCAATTCTCAGTGGATTAATGAAATCAACACATTGAACGAAATGTACAGACCCAGGTATGTGTTATTTTGAGTTTTTTTAAGATGCTGGAAGCCTTTACAGTGGCTTCTGCTGGTTTCCATTCCATGCAGCACCAGCTATTAATATGCAGGTGGACTGTAAACTCTTCAAGACTCAGATGCCATGCTTCTATGTGGCTACAAACTGACCATGATCTTCAATCTTCATTTGGCTCCTATTCCAAACCAGACCATGAGTCTGGAGACAAACTGAACAGTTCAAGTTCCTGCATGGTTTGATTTATCAGAGAGCATTTGCTTTGGGAATTGACACCCTCACTCTTTGCATCTGGAAATAATTCTTGATTTTGGGACAAAGCCATCTGTTTCCATATGACATCATTCTCTTTATGGGATCCAACAAATTATCTTTGACTTCCACAGGTGAGCTCTGAATTTACGCAGGTGATGAGAAAGGCTGTGCTATTATGCATAAATATCTCTTTGTACAAGTCTTCATTACAGAGTAGAAACCAGCTGAAAGGTGATACTGTTTCAATTTGAAAAAAAATTCTAATGATTACTCAAAGGAAGTGCAATGATTTCTGAGGAAGTGATCATTTGACTACATTCAAGAAAGCATCTCTGAAGAATGTCTCTAACTACAGTCTGTTTTGAATCATATTATAGAATAAAATCTTCAGATAGACTGTAGTGAGGGTAGTGTAGACAGACAACTGATCTTAATCAAGACTCCTTACAATAACATGAGGAAGCAGAACCATCAGACATCTTTTACAAAATATATCAAAATGTTTGCATTGAAATGATTAAATATATATGAATATATATTCACCTTATTGAATATATACTTCAAAGTGCTTTCAGTGCTTTTCTTCTAATGGATTTTTTTCTTGGGTCTCTACTCTCATTGAAGCCATAATAAATGTGTTGTTCTTGATTAAAAACATTTGTATAGTCTAATTTTAAAAACTTTTAAGTTTTCATCTTCGTCCATGGGGAACCTCTCCTTCAGCCATATTCACACTCACTTGCTTCAGCTGTGTTGGTGCAAGGCAAAGCTGTGACAGCCTTCACATGGGCCCTTCCAAGCCAGCGCTAGATCCTGCCACTCAAACTAATGTTTTCTCCTTTAAGGGGCTTTTAGAAACCACTCTGTAAAATATCTTTTTTTAAAAGTCTGCTCTTCAAAACAAAAACAAAGTGAAAAGGATTGCTCAAAAGTTAATGTAAGCCATATTTCCACATTTTTGCTGAGACCAGCCATTTCCTCAGAAAAAAAGTTCTGCAATTTCCTCTATCTTCAATCTCCCTTCCTCTAGAGTAACAGTTTCGCCTGTGGAAAAATAAGTTATTGGGCTGAATTTTACTGTCAGGTGAAATTTTTTCAAATTCGAATCTCCAAATCAAACCCCTAAAGAAATAATTTACTAGTGAATGAAAAAGTACAGATAAAGATGAGCCCAAATTGCTAAAATAGTCACTTCATCCCCTACATGCAATTCTCTTTTCTTTGTGTCTCAGTTTGTATGGATTTATGTTCTCATGACCTTGCAGAGCCAAAGTCCAACACAACTCGTTAGCACTCCTGCAAGGTTCACCCCTAGCACAACCATTCCCAGGGAAGCGGCAGGACAAAGGTCTGGGAGAAGATTAGGTCTCAGTTTGCTCTCCACAACATTCTGTGGTGGATCCTTCCCTGTATCCCACTCCCCCTTCTTTCTCTTGTCTGCTGATCTGGCAGTTCCTGAATATTAGCGCTAAAGCTAAATGCTCAGTGTAGCTGGAGAGGAAAAAAAAATGAGCTTGTCTGTATCAAAGGGAAGGAAAAAAATATAAATTGAGTCCTATCAGGCATACAATACCACACCCCCTCCCCCAAAAACAAACCCACAGAAATTAAGAGCAGTCAACCCCCACTCCCTGCAAACAAACAGCTGAGCGAGCTTCAAGCTGACCTAGTCAGATTCCTTGTTTTATCAATAAATTGCATTATCTCTGCCTTGATTATTTCCACTACAGAGGGTATCTGCAAGGTTATCAAGACCCAAGTGACTTAATAAGATCACAGAGATACAGTTGATAATTGTTTTTTGACAGATTTATGTCCGCAACTGATGTGTTTTTTAAGAGTTTGATTTTTTGCAGCCAAGTCTAAGCAGAAGCATATGCAGTGCCTTACCACGATGGAGTCTGGGGCGGTGTGGGAGAGAGGCAGAGGGGGAGGTGGCACTGATCTGAAGCAAGGAAGCCCCTTCTTGTCACTCAGCCTTGAGAATTCATCGCCTTGTTAAATCCACTGATAAACGCGTATCTCAGTGAAGCTCCAAGAGGACAACTGCACGTTAGGAGATTTTACTTTACAGATTGCCCTATAGACAAGAGAAATTTGATTTCTGAACCTACACAAAAGGCTTGCTGTGCTTGTGAGTGTATTGATCTGGCAGCACTACAGCAGCTGTGAGCTCAAATGTCTGTGCTGCCGGCATAATCAGAAACATGCTACATGCAGGATGCAGCAAGCTTCAAGAGCTTAACAAGCCAGATAGGGGACCTGTCAATTCCTTTCAAGGCTAACAGCAGGGTAAAGCAGCAGTGTATATGGGGAACTATCAAAGTTATTGCAAAAAAGAGATGAGAGAATGACAAAAGAAAATTAAAAAGCACACGAAAGTCACTGGAAGATACAAAAGTATCTGATTATTCACCTACCATAGAGATATGTTAGCTTTACAGTACTTAAAAAAATTCAAAATGCAGCCCAATTACATACAGTCTGAAAACCAGAATCCCTGTTTCAAAATGTCTGGGTGATATCATTGTTCTGTGTTTACCTTTCTCATATTTTCCAGCAGTCCTGAAGGCCTCCTGTGCTGAGCGAAGCTTTTTATGGTAGGAAAGAATCTGCTTTGTTATTCTTAATGTTTTCCAAGCATCTTTCATCATAATAGAACATCATACTTTTGGCTTGTGGATATATTTATACATTATTTTTATCTTGATTTCAGTACATACACGTTTTCTCCTAATGGCTTTCTGGTAAATATATGAGCCGACTTTCCACTTGTACCTGACATTTTCTGAAATTATGGGTTTTGTTCAGGCAACAGCACAGTGCACAAAAGAAAGGTAATAGCGGTGGTTTATAGCATGTGGATTTGGCTTCGAGGTTAGTGAGTAAGTCATTAACATATGGTCTATTCTTGCAAATGCTCACACAGAGAGCGCCTTCAGGGTGCGAGGAAGCACAATGAACCGGGAACACTTCCTCCGCATGACTTTGCAGAATGCCTCTCAGTTTTCTTTTTCTGGAGACACACCATGGAGGTAGAAGCTGAAAACCTGTCTGTTCTGGTCAGGGTGAACGCTGCTGGAAGGATGAAGTGCGCTGTTTTTGCTCCTTATGCTTGCTATTTGTGAATCATGTTAAAAGTACAGCAATCTCAGTTCTGCTTTCTCCTCTAGCATGTGAGTTTCCTGAGTGTTCACTAAGAAGGCTTTGTTAGGTAGCTGCCCTCACTACACTGTCATAGTGCTCAGAATCAAACGGGCTTTTAAAACAGCTTTTGTTTGTCTTTCTTTTGTGTGGTTAAATGTAGAAACTACTTTTGTAGTTTCTAATTAATGAAAAGGAAGGTTCAGAGGAGGATTAAATTTAAACAGCAAGCGGCCCTGACCGCAGTGGTAACATCTGGAAACTAGCAATTATCTCTCTTGGTAGCTGTGCAATTACAGAATGTACCTACAAGTGAAAATCCTCAGCAATGCATTACTCTTCTCCGATGGCTGTGCTAGGGAAAGCATCCATTAACAGGAAGACTGGATCTTATTCATTCATGGAGATGAATCAGACCTAACTGTGTACTAGAAATATATAATTCCAGTATCTTTGCTTTGGTAATCAAGAATTTAGAAATGTGGATGCACTGAGCATTTTATAGAGATAGATACATTCATCACACAGCTAAATATACCATTCACATATTCATGGAATAGCCTGTATTCACTCTGAAAGAGAGGTATGAGTAATTTTTAAAAGTATTTTCAAGACTTAATTGTCAAAATTGTGGCTGTCAGCCACAGAGCTCTTTTGAGATAATAGAAATTTGTCCCATAAGTTGCAGAGCCCACAAACTCAAGTCACCAAACCTTTCTGTACTCTAGTACTCAGCTGGAGAATATGACCAATATTAAAGACTCATTCTTTAAGGCATGGGTAAGGCATGGAGAAGGCTCCCAAGATCTGGGAGTCCTTGCTCAGGAACCACCACATTTAGAACTAATTTGGACATCTCTGAATACACCGAGTGTGCTTTCATTTTAACCCTTTTTCATCTCAGAAGTTAGCTATAACAGTACCAGTTTTTCCAACCAAGAGCTAGAGAAGGATGGCAAAGTCATGGGATTTCTTCATTCCTTTTGTAACAAAGAACTCACAACCTACAGCAGTCTGGATTCCTGCAAAGAGGAACGTGTATGCCTTCATCAGCTCAGTGTGGAAGTCAGACTCTTGTTTCAGGAGGACTGCTTTGTGAGACATTAAAAATACAGATGAACTTGCTCGCATTCCTAGTTCTCCTTTACTTCCAGTAATGGAAAAGTAGCATTTGCTGCAGAAAAATCCTTTCTTGCCCTACACTATCTCACTCATGTCTGCACTAATCTAGACTTTGGTCAGAAACAATGGATGCAATATTTCTTATTGCGAAAGTGAGTGAAGCACTGGTTCAGAGTCAGGCATGGTTGAGCTGCTGATGGCCAGAAAAACTATGCTGCAGTGTCTCCTCTCTCATGGGACTGGCTTACAAGTAGCTCTAGGCAGAGTTGATGGGGGGCCTGTGCCAGCCCTCTCGCTTCTTCTCCTTCCCTCTGATAAGTCTGAACTAAAACAGTTGCAATAGCTACCTACTCACTTAACACACTGCTTCATCTGTCTCGTCTCCTTTTCTGTGCCTCTCAATGCCTTTCATCTCTCACCATATGTTAAGATCACCAGGTCATTGAGAGAAGGATTGATATTTATTTTGTGTTCATAACATCTATTTTGTGAAGTGTTAAATGGCATCTGTAGGCACTTTCAAAAAACAAGCAAGCAATATAATGCCTTTTGAGCAATTACTGTGGCAGTGTTAAGATGTATTTGCCCCATTGAATGAAATGATGCTTACAGAGCAAATGAAACTCACTCGGTAACGTGAGAGGTGGTAAATCAAAGTAAGAGGAGATGAATATTTCAACTTAGCTAATCTTACTGACTCAAAAATATTTAAGTCTGCTCAGCTTATAGTACAATTGCTGGAAATTTCTCATGTTGCTTTCTATCTCTTCTCCAGTTTCTTTTACTACTGAAATGGATTGAGAGCAGCCCTGAGAAGAAGGATGTGGCATTGTCAGTTGATGAAAAGCTCAACATCAGGCAGCAATGTGTGGTTGCACCCCAGGAAGCAAAAAATGTCCTGGGCTGCATCAAAAGCAGGGTGGCCAGAAGGTCAAAGCAGGTGGCTCTGCACATCTACTCTGCTCTTATGACACCCTGCCTGGAGTCCTGTTTCCATTCTGGGGTCCCTGACATAGGAAGGACATGGACCTGCTGGAATGAGTTCAGAGGAGGGCTACAAAGATGCTCTGAGGGCTGGAACACCTCTCCTATAAGGACAGTCTGAGAGATTTGGGGTTGTTCAGCCTGAAGAAGAGAAGGCTCTGGGGAAACTTCATAGCAGCCTTTAAATTCCTAAAGGTTTTTGTATAAAAAAGATGAGAGACTTTCTACTAAGGCCTGTAGTGATAGGACAAGGGATAACAGTGCTAAACTGAAAGGGGGTAGACTTAGATTAGATATTAGATAGAATTTTTTTACAATGAGGATGGTGAGATGCAAGAAGAGATTGCCCAGAGAAATTGTGGATGCCCCATCTCTGGAAGTGTTCAACGACAGGTTAGATGGACCTTTGAGCAAGCTAGTTCAGTTGAAGATGTTCCTGCCTATGGCAGAGGGATTGGAATTAGGTGATCTTCAAGGTCCCTTCCAACTCACACCATTTTATGAGTCTGTGATTGTGTGAAGTACCACTGATCGCCGTGCAGTCTGCAAGGATGAAGGTTCAGTCACATTGTACTCATACACAGACCTCTTACTCTGTTTGGGAATTAAAACATGTAATAACCAGATTCATGTTATTCTTAATAACAACATGCCTTTATGTATAACAAATACTTTCAAGACCTGACCAAGATCTGGAACTCAGCTCTAATATTTAAGGAAGCAGTGGGAAAGCGATTTCAAATCTTGCAATTATGAAGATCTTTCAAATCATTGAGAAATGAAATGCCTTTGTTCATGTTAGTAACTTAATAAAAAAATTTGAGAGTGTTTTTTGTTGTTGTTGTTTAACTTGATAGTATCAGGAAAAAGTTACATTTGGGACAATGTAAACTGGGAAAATTCACAGGCATGTCCAATTTCATATCTGTGAAGGCAGCTGTAGCAAGAGAATGTCTTTAGACTGAAACGCAGTTTTGGCACTCATATTTCCTAGTAGTTCAAGCAACTAGATCTAAAACATCACCTGAGAGAACACTGTAAGGTTACATTAATGACAATGGCTGCAAATATGTAAAGAGAATAAACAACACTGATGAGCAAACGTGTCTATTTTTCTATGACTATTCAAAAACACATAAATGTGGAGACAGTGAAAAGGATATATCTATCAATATTTTAAGTGATATATTTAGCACATATGTTCAATAAAGTGACTGTCCACTCAGTGGACCTGCTCTAAATCTTGTACTGCAGTGATCTACACAAACATACTCTAAAAGCACAGTCTGTAGTCATCACCCTTTTAAATGACAGGTATTCAGAGAGAGAGAGGGCATTCGTTCTCTAGTCTACACAAAGCACTTCAAAAAGGTAAAAATATTTATTTGATTCACTAGGATTTAAATGGTTTTCCAGGAGAACAGTTTCCAATTACTACTCTCTATTTGCAGAAATGGGACTGTCATTCGGGGTTTACCTGTGATTTTGATTGAATCTGCAAGAGTGATCAGGAAGTAAAAGACTTCCAGTGAAAACACGGATATCCTTGGCTAGCCAGCTGCCCTACAGACCTTGTGATAGTTTTATATCTGGTTGTTGCTATAGACAGTTTTTTGTTCAGATGTCAGCATCTGTTATGTTCCCACACAAGCACACATTAAACTTCTCTTCCTACAATAATAAAGTAAAATCTCTTGCTTTCCAGAGCTTTCTCAGTGTTGCAGCTCAGCTACACATACAAAATATCAGGTGAAGATGAAGATTATGCTCTGAAGTCTTTGACAGTATTTATCAAGGCCTTCAAGGTCAGCAGAATTCAGAGCTTCTTTTTCTTTGCCAAATTTAAGACCTGGTCACCACAGCTCATAATCAATTAACACTCATCAGTTAAGTCATACCTTTTAGGGAATGGCGGTTGATATGAATGGACTTTAACTAAGTTCTGCCCCTTGGGCATTATCCCTGAAGACTTCAAGTAAGAACTTGACAGACCTATTATTTAACAGTGCACTCATGGTTTCTTAATGAAATTTTGGCTTATTAATTAATGAACCATGTAAATCACATTCAATATAGTGATGAGGTGGCTTCAAATCAAATAAGTATGAAGGTCAAGGAAAGAAGGTGAATAAGCTCCAGGGTTTTGTAGCCTTTGGCTGTATATGCTTTCCCTTCTCCTTTGACATACCTGACTATTTCATACAGCCAGCACTGGCAGGGATGTCTGTACCAGCATGGAAAAAGCTAGGAATCAGCTAGGAATCTTTCCCTAGCTAAGAGAACAGCTAAGAATGAGTCCTGGAGCAACCTGCAGAAATGTCATTATAAGAAATCACCTTTTTCTTCTTTCCAGATTGCAAAGGATTCATTGTGTATGTGACCACTTGGGCTTGGAGGATACCCAAAAGCTCTCTCTTTGTATTATTTGCTCAGGCTAGGGCTGACAACCTAAGAAAAATCATGGAGTTGGACACATTGTGCTCTTCAGTCATACAAAACAAACAAACAAAGGCCATAAACATCCATTTCAAAGGGGAATAGCATCCTCATGTATTGCAGGGGACTCAAAGTTGACAGATCTACCCAGGCATGCCACTAGTGAGCAACAGGCTAAAAGATGCAAACTAAAAAATAAAGCAATAGGAGGAAAAAAAGAAAGGAAGGAAAGAAAAAAAATCAAAGAAATGAAGTACAGATTGTGGATTATCAGACAAATTACAGCAAAGGCTGCTAGGATTATCACAAGTACAGCACAAGAAACAGTTGGAGCTCTGAAGAGGTCTCCTGGTGGAGGGTAGCTGCGAGAAGGGTCTGTCCTCCATCCCACAAGAGGAAGGCAGCAGCACTGCAAGGGGGGCTGCTAGCTCCCAAAAGGCCTCCTGCCCGAGAGGCTGCCTGCAGCCTGGTGCTCCTTTGCACCGAAAGAGTTCTTGTGATGGAAACAGACTGTGAAGCTAAAAAGGGAACATTACAGGAGTGTGCAAAATGGGAGCACCTGCACCAGTCCCAGGCAAAGGTAAGCCACAGCAGATAGAAGCAGAATGTAGAGGCCGCTCTCGTGTCAATATTTGTTTTCCCTGAATGCATCATCTAACAAATATTTTCCTGGAGTCTGGCTGTTACTCTGTTCTGTCTGGACACCTTCAGAGCACACAAGTGCAGCTGCTGAGTGTGACTCACAGCTGCCAACATGATCCACGTCAGCACCAAGGAACTTCGGCGGAGGCAGAGGGTCACCTCGTGTGTGTGGCATCCCCAGCAAGGCCATAAAGCCCAGGGGGCTCGGGGCACACCTGACATGTCACTAGCTAGGACAGCCTACATGTACTGAAAGATTCTCTCTTTAGTCTCAAGCCATTCATAGGGCTATTTCACCAGGACAAAAATTCTCAGCTTTTCTTCCCTTTTTCTGGGGTTTTGGTTTGTGGGGGGTTTGTAGTTTTTTGGTGAGCAGTGACAGTTGAGTAACTGGACTGGTAGCAAAAGCACTGAGTTCCTATATTGTCTTTGCCAACTTGTTGTATGGCTGACAGCATGTCATTTCACTTTTTGTCTCAGTTTTCTACTGGTATATGAGGATAACAATAGTCCAAATGGTTTTGAGAGACTAAATTCACTAATGTCCTAAGCCAAAGCCCATTGAAGTCAATGGAAAAGCTCTCAATTACCTTGAAGGGCTTCAGGCCAGACCTTGCTTATTCAGTCTTACAAGAAGCATTTGAAAACCCTTTAAACAGTGCCATATGTGTGCAAAGGTATTGGTGATTACAGGACTGAGGAATAAACTTTTCAAATAATACAAGTACATATGAATAACACTTTTTGAAGTCTCATTTTTAGTGAACTTTACTTATTCTGGGAAAAAAATACCTATAAAACAAATAATGTCAATTCTCACAATTGTCTTCAGTAGTCTATAAGACAAAGCATTTATTCTGTTAACCACAGGCTCCTTTTGATTTGCAAAAAATACAGATTTGGACAGGTCTGAAGGCAATGCAGTCATGTACAAAAGTTGTAATTCTTTACTAATTTATGGCCAGTCTTTGCAAACCTTTGTGACAGGTTTCCGTTGATTGACAGCTTGTGGGCCAGAGACCCACAAACAGGATTTAAAGCTCCAAGACAGACCTAATTTTCTCTAATAAGATTAGATTCCTCTATGTAAGACTGTCCTATGAATAGAAGGCCATCATTTATAGTGGTCTATCTATTGTTATGCTCTACAGAGACTGACAGACCTTACTGAAGCTCTGGCCAATAATCTCTTAGATCTGTTGGGAGACTTTATGGTCACAAGGATCCACCTGATGTCAAGGTCTTCTCTGCATCTGGGTGACTTGGTAGAGTTACTGGAATGTAACAGAGAGAAAGCACCAGTGCTGGCAGGGATGATGGTGACTAACCCTATTCCATGGGAGCGAGAGCAGGGAAACCCCGCAGACTAGGTTGTTCATGTTGAAGGAAACAAAGAGGAGAAAGGAGAAAGTTGCCATTTTAAAAGCACTTGGAAATGGCTAAAGTTAAAATCTTGAATTATGAGATATTTTTAAAATAATTTTCAGATTAAAACAGTTCAGTTGCTGACACTGAACTCATTTAGATACAACCATATTGTTCACTTCAGTTGCAGACCACAATGAAAAACTTAAATGTTTCAGTGTTTTCTACAAAAAGGTGTCCTGTTTCTTCACTATGTGGCAATATTTACCTCTTTGTTATCAGAAATCATCAATATCTGCCTGAAAAGACTTTAAAACATCAAAACAAAGCACTTTCAGTTGAAGTGAAACATATTATTCAGAACAGCTTGCTTGTTCTTCTGTATCTCCAAAGTGATCAACAAATTAGAACACAAAACACACACCATTATTCATCCAGTCCTAATGAAATAATTGTTTAGCAGAGTTGTGCTCGAGGGTATGGAGTCCCCAGCAGATGCAGAGCATAGAAAGAGAGAAAGTGGGAAAGATAAGGTTGCAGGGGAACTCTAACCCAATAACCCAGACATTTTGCAGGCAGTAAATTCTGAAGTATTATCATAGTAATTGACATCACAAATGCTCCAACCTGAATATATTGATTGCCAAGGTCAGCATTTTAGGCAGCAATAGCAGACATCCTCATCCATTAGCTCTGAAATATTGATTTCAATCAGGAAAATAGAAACCAGAAAAAGAAAAATACCCAAGCAATAAAATGATCTTTCTCTATCTTTGTCTCCCAGACATGGGAACAGACATGCTATTCAGAGTATATCAGTATTTATAGGACTGTTGAAGATCCATATGGATTTCCCGTTCCTCAGCCTATTAAACATGCATTTGCATTCAAAATGGCTAAAAAAAATCACTTCAAATGTGAAACCAGATAACAGACAAGAGCATAGCTTTGGCTTTACCTTGCTTGATAGAGCAGGATGGATCTCAAAACTGCAAGTTCTCTTCTTAAAACAATTAGAGAGGGTACAAAGTGTTTTTCAGATGAAACCTGGTATGTGCCAAATGCTTAATTATATAGCAAACACTAACCACTAAGAAAGTCTCTCAAGGCTAGAAACTCTTGTTAAAATTGCTTTCTCAATGATTATTGCTTCATCTTTTTAAGTCATATTACTTAAAAAGAAAAACAGTGCAGTTAAACACAATTAATTAGATTTTTTAAACCTGGATAGAAGTAAAATTTTTTCCTAAACACTTAAACAATTCACAGTACATATTTTTTTTAAAACAAAAATAACAGTCAATGCCTTTCTGGTTAGATATGTGACTAAATGTTATTCAATGCTAACTCATATCACTGGGTGAAACAATGTTGTAGAAAGATGCTTTATGAGGATGACTTTAATTATTTTCTAAATCCATATGTAGAAGGAAAAAGCAACCAAAATTCTCAGAATAACTGATGTCCATGAGCAGGATTTTTTTTTTAAATAACTTTCCTTGTTCCCTGCTAGAAATACTTAATTTTTGCTTCTTTTCTGTCACATGAGAAATTCTCAGGAGGAATGTAGTGAGGCTAGAATGAAGCTGAGAAAACTGACTGCTACATGCATATGGGTTTAGTGGCCAAAGGCAGGTGGACAGGGTACACCATGTGCACTTAAGAAGCTGGCACCTGCACGAATAGAGCATGCAGCAAGAGCTGCAGCAGTCATAGCTACAGCAAGCAGTGCACAACTGAAAAGTGATGGTTTTATCCCAGGAAACCTGAAACACATAGCAAAATACAGCACGGCTGGAAGCGAAATTGCTGCCTTTCAATTCAAGGGCAGAGTAAGAAAAGGTAGCACAGTAGGCGGCTGTATAAAGTAACACTGAGATTGACTTGACTATTTTTGGCCCCAGCATTTATGTCTGTGAACTATCTGCTGGAACCAGAACAATATATACACTGCATGTTTTCTTTTCACTCTATTCCAGTCACAAAATCAGTCCTGCTTCAACATGCTTGTGTACTGCTGCATTACATCTTGGAAAGTTTAGTTCTAATAAGTCTTAAATCTATGTTGTCTCTTTCTTCCTGTAAGTTTCCACCATGTATTAGCAGACTCCACACACACAATGCAGATACAGCTCTTTCCTAGAGAAGAACACAACAGCTCAGTACGATCACAACTTGGACAGCAGCAGAGGGAGAAAATTTCTGCCAAGAACACCAGGAAAAAACACCACGGGAACCATTAGGTTTACGCAGAGGAAAAACATACCATTAATGCAAATGACCAGTGCAATAAAACACTGAAACATACTCCTTTATCAGTTTGTTCCCTTGGGAAAGTGAAGGAGTGAAGTCACTCACTTAGACTTGTATAAGCTGTTCTAAGGCTCCCAATCTAACTGAAGCTGTCTTAAGAAATTACTTGTTTGGAAAGAGGGTGAGAGAGAGGAAAACAGAAGAAGAAGGGGGAAGTAGAAGAGACTTAACTAAATCCTCTTTTTTTCAGAGGCTATCAAACTTCTACATAATGGTGTAAATAGAATAAATTGCAGAAGTTGACTATGAGGATCGGCACAAACAGTTCCGTGTCTGCTCTGCCTGTGCTCCAAAGCAGCCAGGTGCAAGGCAGAAATGGTCTGCATAGTCCCAATGCCCACACATGCAGGTAGCCTAGAGCAGGGGTGGAAAAACCACACTCATTGATGTGCCAAGGCCCAGTTGCAGCTAGTAGCAAGCTGCAATGCCTGTGCAGATGTGGAGAGAGCAGGGAAGCTTTAGCCTGAGCCATGAACATAATTTATTTTATCTTTCTTGAGGGCCAGGGCTCACCTGTTGTCCCTGGAGGCCACTGCCCACATCATCAGAAAAGGACCTAAAGGGGTGGGAAATTATTGAAACCTCTAATTTCAACAGTCTTTAGGACAGGCTTTTCCATAGAAAAGATGTTTTTCTCTGGTCTTTAGCATTCACAGCCTATCCGCTGGCTCTCAGCAGTGAGACAACTACCTACTACTCTGGTTAAATCGACCATGCAGTAGTGGTAATTTTTCAAAAGTGATTTTTAAGAAAGAACTTGAAAATCAAGAGTGATGGATCAGTAATTAAAGCAGTATGGCTACCTTACAACATTAATCCCTAATGTGAGCAAACAAAAAGGAGCAATAGAAAACTGGCTAACCACTACAGCTGGCCTATACATTATTTTCAAAAGAGAAGACCCTCAATAAGTAATACTACATCGATTTGTATTATTATGTAATCTCTATTATGTATTGATTTCCAACACAGCTGGCAGAACTCAGTACAAAGGAATCAGGCCTGCTTCTTTCACATAGGGTCAGCAGTTTCTGTCTTCCCTGCTCTCCAATGCTCTTAAATTAGATAAAGTTATCCAAAGTTATTGTTGTTTCCAATTTTATCCTGTGTATCATGGGCCAAATAGTCCTGTGAAAATCATCCATTCTGCTCTCACTCCATTTTTACAGGAGACACTCAGGTGACTTTACTCCTACTTTCCAAACGTATGTCTTCATAAAGGAGAGTAAAATTTCATCCACTGTATAGAAATCCCAGTTAACAACAGTTAACTGCCCTCTTTTACTAAAATATCTGTCAAACATCAAGTTTAGCAGTTCAGCATGGGTGGAAAAAATCTTACAAGGCACTTTATGAGTTCTTCTTTGTCTTCAGAAAAAAACTTTAAGAGATTTTAACTACTTCTTATTTCTCAGAGAGTCAATTTAGATAAATATAGCCATCAGCAGTATTTGCAAGTGAGACAAGTAACCACTGATTAAACAGTCAATGCCTTTAAAGCTAAGGAATTTCCTTCAAGATGAGAGAACATTCACTTCTCTGGAGGAATTGGCTTAAACAGAAAGCTCATCTTTATCAATATTGTTAATATTTTCTACCTCTGACTTCAAAGTAACTAGAATTAGTGGAGCCCATAGCCTAATTTCATTGGGTGCATATTACCTAAATTTTCAAGGACAGAATTATAAAAATTGATTCTTTTTGTGCACGTCCCAGCAGGCTGAAAACCCCAGAAATATTGTCTCTACTATCCACTACATTCCTGGCTGGCTGAAGGCTTATGTCTCTTTTGCCCTTTTACTCTCACATCTTGCTCTAAACCAAACGTTATCCAACAACATAAAACTCTTTTGTACATAAAATATAGGAAAATAATTAGTTGAAGTAGAGTGAATAACAAATATTGGAACCAAATGAAATGAAAGTCTAACATGCAATCTACGTAGCTGCAGGTTGATCTGCCCCGGGGGGGCTTGGAAGAACAGCCTTTGAGAAAGACTCCTGTGGAGATTCAAGGACACTTGAGGAATACGCAAGTAATGGCAGAAAGAGCTATGCAGAAAGCACTCCTGGTAACCACAGATTTAGCTCTTCAGATGTACAAACGAGAACAAAATATTCTAGGCTGGGCTCCTGCCTGCTAAAAGAGATATTTTTTTCTGTCATGTTTTGCACAGAGCTAGATTTTTGTCAGCAGTCATGTCTAATGCACATCCTCTATAGATACTAGGAAATGTCTGTCCTTTTGAGAGTCATTATGGACACTGACTTTTTGCTTCTGGTTTAGAAAAATGCTGAGCACATATTGAAAAAAATAACTTGGTAAACAAAACATTTTTTCAGGCATACAACCACAAATATACCATGACTGCAAATCCAAACACATTTACACCAGTTACTATATAGATATGGATATTGATTCCTAAACTCTTATTCCCTAGACCAGACTGTTGAGGCTAAAGAGACTACATGGGGAAAGTTTAACCCAAATCTTTTAAAGGACCAGTTCAGGCTGTGGCAGCACCTAAACAACAATTTAATCATAACCATGCTGTTATTCATAGAAAACAGACAGCCTTTTCCTGACATTAAACACAGAAAGCCACTGTAGATGCAGAATAAGCAATTCTCTCCCCTTGTGCAAATGTGTCATTTGTCACTCAGATCCAGGAGCAGCTGAGTATTGTGATCTAATACCACTTTACACAGCTAAAACAGAACAGGTATTGAAAAAGACCTCAAACAAATAGAAAAGGTACTTGAAGTGTTGGACGGTAATTCATGTCTAGCCATGGGATTTCTCTGCTGACCCCCTCAGACCAACATAAATAATTTATTTCCACAAGTATAATGTCACTGCACATCAAACACATACTATGGCTGCAGGAACCAGGCCAATTCTTTCCACATTGCCCTTTTGCATCAATCCCATTAGCTCCCCAGCACATCAGGTCTCTAGTGCAGGAGATGAGTATTTGTGCATTACCATGAGCCTTTGTCCACTCTCCCTGACAGACTGGGATTTCATGGTCTCTGGGAATATTTATGTTTGCTAATCCATTTTGCATTGTCTCTCTTTTGTTTTACATCTAAATATGATAGTCCCGTGGAAACTGGATTAGTAGGAAAATACCTTTTATTAGTAGGAAAATTTCCTTTTATAAAGGAATTAAATAATTCCAGCCTTTATTCCTTAGCAAATGAGAAAGCTACAGAAACAAAGACATTGGTTATCTTCTATTAAGGGTTTTATAGTGCAATAATCATCTATAAATGAATGCTTTCTTGTGTCAAATTTATAAGAGATAGCAATTAAAATTTTGACAGGTGCTGCACTATAGATTGTGGAACAGAAATAGCACAAAATTGTGCTCTGTCCCCACATAAAATTGTGACAGCTCATGTGACACACTAGGAATATATTTCAATATCGACAACATAAGCTATAGTACCTGACCCAGAATCTAAGTGGAATGACTCCTTCTGAGTTATTTGGCTCTTAGGTAAGACTTCAATTGATTAGCTGTCAAATAACTACACTGTTGTTTTTGATTACTATACTATCTTAAATTAGTATCAAAAAAAATCACAAAAAAAACAAATCAACATCCCAAAAGAGCTACCAGTCAATAAGTATGTTAATCCCATACCGGCAAAATAAATCAGCTCCAGTGTAAGCAAGTGAGTTTTAAACATCTTCATATGAGAGGGTGGTAGCATTTTATCCATTAAATATAAATACAGATACATATCACAATATTTTATGTACTGGCCATTCTGCTAGTCTTCCAAATAAAATCCTTTTCTTTTTATTTCCATTTTCCTTCTTCAGGCAAACATAGGCTTCCTCTGATCTGAAGAGCACTGTTGGCAAACTCTGTGCTTTCCCCAGCTTTGCTCCTAAACACCTGCAATTCAAGTTATGACAAACTGCACCTACAAATTCTCCACGATCTCCACAGTTCCAAGAATCTCATCAGCAAGAAGACAGAGAAAATATTTTAGGAAACTGGTGAGAAAAAAAGTGCAAAATGTTCTGCAGAGAAGGCAAGGCTCAGAGCCTGATGTGAAAAGGGTCTCAGCGATTGTGATAATGAATAGCACAACACCCATCACTCAGGTGCCTGGCCCCGGGAGCAGCAGCCTCTGTCATGAGTCAGATGTTTATTGTTTTACACAACAGGACAAGCATGAGGAACGTGACTCAGCTGTGAAGATTGTGTTAACAGTTTTTAATTAGATTTTCTTTTTCAAAACAATTTCTTTGCATGCTGGTGCAAGGAAAAGGTAAATCTGTCCTTCTATTTTTTTTCTTTTCCTATCAGATTGAAAGCATCTCTCCTGGAAAGCCATGGAATTCAGTATTGCTGAGCATCATAAATGAGCTACACTTTTACACTAATTAAATGCAAGATTATAGCACCAGTCTTGTTCCTTTTCTCTGGTATCACCCACGCAGTTGCAGGGTTAGAAGAGGAGCTCACAAACCCAGGTCACTCACGATGTGTCTGCTGGCACCAGACCCCACTCTCTACTCGAGGTGTGAGCCATCACTGTGCTTGTGGCACCTCACTGTCTGTCAGAAGTAGAAGCCAGTAACTAACATCTGAAAGCCAGCGAATAAAGCTTTGCAGGGATCCTTATTGCTGTGCTGAATGAGATGGCTGACACAGCCCTGCACCACATGACAAAATGAAAGAAAATATTGCTGGAGGTCAGATATCATATTGGAGATTTGAAGATCATACAGTTCATGGAGTCATGAAAGATGTGCAAGTCATCTCAAAATCTTATGTACTGCTTTGATTTAAGAGCTGCTTAAATAAATACTATTATCAGGAAATTATTTTAATTGATTTTAAGTTTCTTTGAGGAAAAAAAAAAGTATTTGCAAACAGATGGTAACGAACTTCATTTTAAGCAACAGCTTAATTCACTGCTTCAGATTTTGACCTCCTAACTCACATGGGCTAGTCACTCCACAGCACAGAGGCTGCTCCCTCAATGCCCCTGTGGTGCAGAGCAGTAAGGTGATTCGAAGCAAATCCCCTCCCTGACCCAACTTACCATGCAGTCCAGTCTGCAGAACGTCCCTGATACATGTAAAGCAGATTCCTTTCAGAGGAAACAGAACCTGAGCTTCTACTCCAGATCTCTATTTATACGTAGGTTACTGCAATCCCTGATGGGGACACTGAGGTCTGGACAAGGAAGTAAGGCACTTCACCGCTTTATCTTGTAACATTTATCAAACATGCACTTAGGAAAGGTCTCAAACCAAGAGAACCCTCCTGAAATGGCTCCATAAGGCTGCATAAAGTACTAAGTACTGCATGTGTTTCCTATTTGATGATGACTGACAGTGCTTATATCACCTCTGCTGCTCCTTCCCTTCTCAGGAATTGAAGTGGCTGCCAGTCTTTATCTAATGTAGTGCTCTCAGTCCTTTGCTGAACCCCTTTGTTTCTCCTAATGTTCTTTTCGTTTTTTTCCTCTTTCTATTGCTTCCTTCTGTAATAATGGCAAGTTTCAGCATCCCTGAAAATGCAAGGACAGCCTGACTCCAAGCTCTGTTGTAAATCTGCACTGTAAGTGCACTGAAATTTTCTTGAGCAGCTGCACAAGCCCATGCCAGACCCAGAAGGCGGTTAAGCTGCAAGAGGATTGGCAATCCACGCCCCAATAAATTAGGTGATAAAGCAGTTCTCCTAAACCTCTGTTACACCACCTCTCCTCTACCCACCACAGCAGGCAGGGCCATTCCATTCCAATCCTAGTTTCGGCATAGAGGTGCATGCACCCCATGCCCTGACCCACTCCTATGGCACCACATCCCTTATTAGCACAGAATTTGCTGTTCCTTGGCTGCAGTCTGCTCTTAAACTTGAGAGCAGCTCAGAAAGTTAGAAATAAGGGGTTCTGAGCCATTGCTTCTTCAAAACTCTCTTAGAGAGGCAGCAGGTTTTTGAGGAAAAAAGAAGTACAGATTCTGAAATCATTTGGATCAACATCAGATTAGGAATATGTCAGCAGCACAGATAAAAAGATAATTAGGTCTCCCAGAGAGCAGCTTTAAAAAAGTAATTACTTTTGTTCAGGGTAGTCAAGAAAATTCATAAGAATTTCTCCTTATGGCTCAGGAGGTAAAAATGCCTTATGAAATTTTAATCTCCAGCACAGTTCACAAAATTATATATTATACAAATACATTAATCAGGAGAGTTCTGTGTCTTCTTTGACTTCTTGACCATTCTTATGTGCCGAAAATGTAATATTTTTCAAAAATATAGAAGTGTCAGCAGGATGCATAAGGTGCTCCTGATGAGATAACAAGAGCTGAAAAGTGGGGAAAAGATGGAGAATTGAAATGAAATAGCCAAGAGTGTTCATGTCAGTCATGCAGGCTCTCATATACATCTCCCCACCTCTTTGGCAACAGATTTAAAAATTGAAACTTGAAGGCATCTAGCAACTCATCTAAACTAAACTAACAACAGCAGAGAACGTGATCTCTCCTCCTCTTTCCTCAGATTAATCTGATTTACTGCATCCTGTCACAGATAAGCAACAGCTAAGGTGCAGATAGTTGTTCCAAATAAACCTAGGCTTTTTCTTATGGTTTTGGCCAGGAAAATATGTTAAGCCAGACTCGAGACTTGGTTTATTTCCCATGAGAGCGAGTGAGGATAAGGAGTTGTTCTCAGATTTTGTAGGAACAGCTAGGTTGGGATTTGCAGATGGTGCCAGGTTCCCTCTTCAACCCCCTGGCACTAACCACTCTTGCCAGCACCCTCTCCCTTCCTGCAGGCCTGGCTGCATGTTCTGAAGCCGCTGCCACCCCATCCCCTCCTGGGCCAGGGCACAGGCTGCAGAGTTGTTCATATACACAGGCCGTTCCTAATTAGCCATTACAGCCTAATGAGGAGGCAACGAAAGCCTTCATTGACTCCTTCTGCATGGTGCTACTGGTGAGAAGAGGGAGCTTAAGGGTCTACCCTGAGAGGGCACGCAGAGTGCCCAGGCCTCGAAGGTGTCCTTTTAGATTACTTTTGTTTGTTTAGGATCAAACTAAAGGGAGTAATAAAACAAAAAACAACGACAATAATGGAGTAAGAATAATAAGCCAGTACATGCCCTGACATCATGTGCTAACGTGAGGAACATTTCTCGAAAATGCTGCTGCTTTCACACTGGTCCCTGTAGCTGCCTCTTTTCCCACTATCTCTTCCCCCTGGTGCCCTGTGTTGTGGAACCTGGTCTCCTTTGAGCTGGGCTGAGCCCAGGCTGCTGCAACTGCCCTCCCTGGCCCTTTGCCTCTCAGCTGGGCACAGGGCTGTTGTCAGCACAGCTGCGGCTTCCCCGCGTGATGCTCTGGTTTGCCCCAGCAGACGCAGGCGATTTAATCATTTCCACAAGAACTTTTTGTTTCATTTCCATGACTTCCTCCACTTGATGGAAGACAGGGATGATTGCTGCTAATGTTAACATGTCACTGGGGCCTGATGTTACAAATCTTCCCTTACACATAATGTTACGCTTCGGCAGCAGTCCTTAGATGAATAATGAAAATTTAACCAAGTAAAGGAATTACAAGATCAGGCCCATAGTGAGATTTATAAACACGGTAAATGCCTTAGACTTTCTACATTGAGTCTCCTGTTATTTTTTTGCCATGGAAATACTGAGATCGCATGAGCCAGGGCAAATGCAGGTCACAAAGATTAATATACAGATTTATCATGTCTACAGTATACAACTGTACATGCTGGATGATCCAAAAAATAGTGAAACCTAAGACAAAAGTACACACAATAAGGGAATTTTGATAGTTTAAACAGCTCTGCTTCATTTTATAACGTTCCGTTACCCCACAAATAACGTAGCTGTCATAACAAATAGTAACAGTGATAGATACTAAGGAAAGCTGGATGGTGTGCAAGACTGTGGATACAGCTCCAGTGTTCAGATCTGAATTGACTTTAAACTTAAGATTTCTTGGATTGCTCAGCCCTGGCAAGGGCTGCTACAGTATTTCTCAATTTATAAACCTAATGTGTATCAAATAGCATATAGTAAAATGCAACATTGCGTTGACCTGAGCACAGTTGCTTAAGGCCATATGTGGTTCTTACAGATGAACTTGGGTAATTAGGTTTCTATCTGGAAGACTCGCACAGACCTTAAGAACTTCTCAAATACCTTTAAAAAGCAAAAAGGGAAGAATAACGTGGCCTGCCATTTGCTGGTTGGATGCTGTCCATCGTATATACAATGAGTGATCTCAGGTGCAGCGCAGCTGCTGTCAGTTTGGCAGCACTGCCACTTGTTCAGTGTGTTTAGAGCAGTACCCCATTTTCAGTTGGTTAAGATCAGAAGAGGATAGGTTAAATGAGGCTGGGACAGACCCAGTCTACCCTCCTGCGCAAAGGGCCAGTGCTGATGTCAGATCAGGCTGCTCAGGGCAGCCTGGTCCTTACTTGGACCAGTAAGGCCTTGAGACCCTCTAGGGATGGAGGCAGCACAGCCACTCAGGGTCACTTGAGTGGCTTCTTCGTGTGGAAAGTTCCTCCCTATATTCAGCCTGAACCTCCATCATTCCAACTTGGGGCCATTGGTTCTTGCCCTCCCATCCTATACCACTGTGAGGAGTCCCACTCCACCTCTTCCATGACCCTTTGGTGCTGCTGGGGACTGTCAAGTGCCCCAAAGCCATCCCTTTTCCCAGCTGACCCAGACCAGCTTCTTCAGCCTCTCCTCACGGAGCACGTACTCCAGCCCTAGCACCTTGGAGGGCCTTGCTTGAGCTCCCTCCAGTTTGTCCATATCTTTCCGGTGCCGAGTCCCAAAACTGGACTCAGGATTTGTATGTGGTCTGGCGAGTGCCACACAGAGGGACACAATCCCTTCCCTTGACATTTGGGCCATACCCCTGGTCACACAGTTCAGAAGCTGCTGGCTGCCCTCGCAGTCAGAACACACCTCAGTGGTGTTCAGCTGCTTGCCCACTGTGACCGTAGGGCTGCACTGCAGAGCTGCTCCCCAGCCCCATCCTCTGACAGTGTGGTTGCAGGGGGTCATCATTTCCAGGTGCCAAGCAAGTATCTGCATCAAGGAAAAATGCTTCAGAACATTTTGGGTATGTAATTGTAACTACTTCTGTGAACAAAGAATGAAGATCTTTTTGCCAAGTTAAAAAAATCCAGCAATATTTTCTTCAAGCAGCAGTCATTCCTCAGTCTCTGGGATTCGGGGAATGCATTTTGCCATCTTCTGAAAAAAAGGCCCTAATTGTAACAAAGCTGTCTGTGAAGAATTGCAGGCTGCAGAAGGTTGAAGGGTAGCATGACTGAAATGCCAGAATGCTCTTGGCAGAACAAGCTGTATCATGAAACTGAAATGTTTCATCAAAACTTGAGCTCCTGCACAGCTCTGCAGAAATGCCTCGCTGGTCTGTAGCACCAAGCCATCCCTTTTCATCATTTTCACCACAGTGTTATAAAGTGCTGTAACCTGGGAAAAACCTAATCCAAGCCATCCCTTTAAGAAATATGGATCTGATACTTGGTTTTGGAAGGGTATGGTTCAGGTTTCTTCATTTTCACACAAACTAGATTTGTCTTGAGTAGAAATTATCTGTTTCTTCTGGTTTCTCTCATTTCATGTGACTGAGGGCTCCTGATTCCCTGCAGCACCCACTTCAATGATAATTCAGCCACAAGACACTGTGTTTTATTTATTCTTGAACATAAACACAGGGTTGCTTGCAGAGATTTGAGTGTGACTGGAGAGAGGAAAACATCACTTCAAAACCTGTGAGTAAATTGGCTGGGCACTGGCCAAAGCTGGTCCAGCCAGCTGGAACTGAGGGACATCAGCCCAATCTCAGCAGAAATAGTGCAGATCACAGAAACTAGACCTCTGGTGTCAGGAGCTCACACGTGCTTCAGGGACTGCAGCGAACAGCTCAGCTCAAGAGGGACAGATGCATCTGGCTGAGGCTATTGGCTTTGCTCAGGGTAACAGAACATTAGGCTGTGTATTTAGGCTCTGTGAACATTTATTTACGATGCTGGGAAACATGCATAGATTATCCTAGGGGTCTCCTTCTAGTATTACTTCATGACTTCCACTGTGTGTATGCTCTGCTTACATTGAAATGTTTGAGTAGCCAATCCAAGCTCTCAAAAGTTAGGAAATGCCAAAATTCATGCAGCTCTCCTTCACCTCTCTCATGCTTAGGGTCATGTTGTTTTACTGCCTACATTTCAACCAAAGCACTAATTAGTTCAAGCTATGCAAATTGTTTTAAAAAGCTAAAAAGCCTAGTTTGCAATTTAAAATGGGATCCAGATGCCCCCATCACTTCAAGGGAGAAAAAAAAGGCATTAAGTGGTTACTGGATTTTTGTGTTACATGGCATGCATCCAGGCTGAACTCGCACATAAAAATAAACCTCATGAGTTCATTGTTCTGAACTTACAGCCAAATGTCCTGTTTGTCTTCTGTTAATTTTAAATGTTTTGTGACTAAGTTGTTTAAAATATACTTTTCAAAAAAACACAGTAACAGTAACTAGTGAAATCTAAATAATAAAATTATTTGTTTCTTTGCATGCTTCTAGACATTGCACAACCTCTGGATGTTCTGATAGAATAAATGTGAAAATAGCCTAAATATTCACTTATTTCTCGGTTCCCATAGAAACTCTGACAGCAATGATTCATACCTAAGAATTATTAAGTCCCTGACCATGCAATTTGTACTGTTCTCCTCCACAAGGCTCCAATACTTCACACATTGTACTGCACAGAAAGCTCACCTGAAGGACAGATTATCTATTTTTGTTTGTCAGCTTCACTTTCTTGGAAATGTACAGCCTTGTTTTTTCACTGTGGGTGATTTGCAAAAAAAACCCTAGCAAAAAAAAAAAAACCCCTAAGCAGAAAAAAACCCTAATCACAGCTAGTGTGTTCTGCCATGGTGAGGAGAAGGAAGAAGTGGATTTGCTCTGCCAAACTGAAGCACGTGGGATGAATGTCACCCTGCTGTAAATGGAGAGGGACCCTGCAGCCTAGCACAGCAACTGTCTCATGCACCACAAGAAGGGACAACACACCAGCTGGGACAGAGTGAGGGGTAAAGCCCTGACAGCCTCTCTCCTGACTCAGGCTAGTCCTTGCCTGGCTTTTCGTACTCTGCACAGCAATGGTGTCTTCTCCAAAACAGCTGGAAAAATGAAAACAGCAACTGACAGAAAAGTATCGAGCAAAAAAAGGACCCCTCAGCTCCAATCTGGACACATACCCTGTCTATGTAATTAACCCTTCATATTCAGTATTTCCCTGGAATTTGGACTTTCAGACATGTCCAGTCCTTAGTCTTTGTGCCAAGACCATCAACTGAGATGACAGAGTCACTGACTTCAATAGTACTTTGGTGTTAAAGCACTTGCTTGGTGAAGCCACCTGAAAAAATCAGTTCTGTCCCATGGCACAAGAGCTGAAGGACAACACTTACCTCCTCAGCAACACAGTGCTTGCTGGAAGAAACACGAGTGGCTTCTCTGGCAGCAAGACGTGAGGTGGGTGCAGCTCATGAGGGTTTTTCACCCTCAGAATTACAACGCAGGAGTAGAAAAAGATACGTCAGCTGTGCTATTGCAGTAATTTTCCACTGTAAGGATGTGGTAGCATGGCTGGCTCAGTAGTGCACAACACACAATTGAACTGCACAGTTGAACTGAACAACTATTTTTGCTCCCACGGTTTATGAAGTTTATGCAAAAAACACCCCACAGCTGCTACCTGCCAAGTGATTATCAATCTGTTGAGCAGTGCTGAAGACTAGCTCTGCCACTGACATTCATCAAGAAATACCCAGAAGGTTACAATGGTTCCTAGGCTGCATGGACAAGTCAAGAATCATAAAAACAGTTACACCTGAGAGTAATCTGGAAACTGGGTGATGGAAAGGAAGGTCACATGGGGTCAAGTAATTCTTTTCCAGAGCAGAAAATAGATGCTGTCCTTCCATCATGGAGCAATGGAGAAGTCCTGCTGCAACCCCAACATATCAAACAACTGTACCCACGGAAACTTCAAAGGTTCAATTTTTAAATGAATGCAAAATAAAATTCAATTGCATAAAGGAGGAAAATAAAACATAACTAACCTTTAAAACCACCTACCACTTGGTAATAACACTCATTTAAGTAATGCTACATTTACACATTTTTTATCAACATTAAAGTATATTTTTGGCTAGAGAGTTGTGGGTAATAAATGATTAGTAAAACATATTTCCATTTATAGATGCATTAGAAAATGAATCTATGGTATAATAGAAAATAGAATTATATGTGCAGAGACTTTTCCCACATCAATATCTGTAAGTGCAGTTTGGTTGGTTAACACAGTGGCCCATGAGTTCTGGTGGGATTGTCCCATGAGTAACCATCAGCAGGGCAAGGGATGGAGGGCAAGAGACAAGGAGCACCACTGGAGTTCATTAATGAACATGAGATTGAGCATACACCAAGCACAACGAGTTCCTAACGAGCACGTGAGCTGTGCGCACAGTCAGTCGGACTAGTAAACAACCCCTGGTAAGAGGTGTCTTCAAGATCAAGTGCACAACTGAACAGTGAGCTCCATTATGCTTATAAATGATATACAGAACAGTTTTGGAGTAGATTTTGCTCTTGCTATTATTGTGCCTTACTTATGCACCATTTGGGTGTACAGGATAATTTACAAAGGGCGGAATTTTTCAAACACAACATAATTCCCATCACACAGTGCAGAGAGCCCAGGAGCGGTGGCAGTTTCAGTACAGTAAAAATTACTCAAGAAGGCACCACCTGGGCTCTGTGACAAACGATCACACCGTGCTGCTCATTGCAGCAGATCGTATGGGTCAGGCAGAAGGAAAGAATTTTCACTCAATGACCAATTGCAGAAAGGGAAGGCCTCGTGGGTGTGATCCTGATGAATAAGTAAAGGTACTGTCCAAGTTGGAAGCATAATTTAAAACATTAACACTGTAATTTCAGTTCAAGAGTATAATTTAAACTCCTTGTGGACTGTAAACATTGCTTTTGGAAATGGAGAAAGACTAAGTGGAGGGTAAGTTACCCAGCCAGGAATGTCCAACACAGATCAAACATCTGTCTAACTATGTGGTGTGTTGATGTGGCAGCTTCTAGTGTGCCTCAGAAATCCAAAGTGAGCGTGTCTGAGACACCGGATAACAGTTACTGTAGGATGAAAATACAGAGCTTTTTGTCCAGAATTTAGGCTGCTTGGCTATATCTACTGGAGTATATCTATTACAGTATAAAGGTATGTTCCTAGTGCTTGAAACTTAATCATATGTATTGTTAATTTATTAGAACAATTACTAGCAAGCCTTCAGAATAGCCTACTATCACAATCTGCAGGTGTGGTTTGGGAGTTAGCAGAGCCTAGAGACCATTCCCAGCTGCTGCTTTCCTGCAGCCGCTCTGTGCTGAGGGGAGACAGAAGGTGATACTGTGAGTGGAGGTGGCTAATCCCTGCCAGCTGCTTAGAACAGTCCTGGGCATGTTCAGCCCACCACTGGGGATGTAGCCCTTGCCTCTTGTGAAAGATGAGCCAGCTGGGAAGAACTGGAGTCAGATCAAGTTCCATTTCAGCAGGTTTTTTTGCCACCACTGATTTTTCAGGAAGCCAGATCTCTAAGGAAGAAGAGGCTCCATCTCTTCAGTTTGGACTGATGCATCTACCACTGGCAGTCAATACATTGATCACCTGCAGTTTAATTAAGATGGTTGACTTAATGATGGTTACAGTTAGGACTTAATGACTGTTAGTCAGACACAGAGAAGTACACAGATGGTGTGGCCACACCTTTTTGTATCCAGCCTAGATCTGCCTAATACAGGACAAAATACAACACATTCATGCAATTATTGAGAGAAGTCCATCAAGAAACTGTCCACAGGATGCCCATCTCTTGTAGGAATAACACTTGGTATGGCCAGTCCCCATGTTCAGCACCTCTCATGGGGTTGACTCATGGTGTCCCTTCATGTGTTCCTAGTTCCCGTGACTCAGCAGGATTCGATTGTGAGAGCCCGAGAAATCCAAAGCTCAGCCCACACAAGACAGAGATGCTCCTGACAGGCTTGGAAAAGAGCTCAGAGCTGGCACACTTTGCACTGACCAGCCAACCAAGACTGTGCATCTGCTCTCTGTTCATGCTTTACAGATTTTTATTGCTTTTTATAGCAACAGATGCTTTCAGTGGCACTTTTAGTCACACCAGTGCTTTTCTCACCTCTGCTTGGTAAAAAACCTACAGGCTTTCCTTTAAGGTGTGGAACTTCCTAATGATTCCCAGGCTGTAGCCATCTCAAAAGAAGGTCACTGCAGTATTTTTGGCAGAGGAGGAGATATACATTGCGTTAAAACTATCTGAAGATGGAAACTTACAACTGGTTGGTGATAGATGTCTTATTAGAAGCATGAAACCAGTGATCTGCAAGAGGGACCAATTACCTTTTCATATAAATTATTGCCTCCCTCTCCATCCGTGCTGCAGAAAGCTGAGCTATAGATCTCAGATTACAGGAAGGAAGGGACACTGACTGGCAGGCTATGGTGATGGAACTCAACCTGGTGCTTTATCCAAAATTAGCTAGTTCAGTACATACGAGTCTGCAGACCTTCAAAACAAATAATTTAAAAAATTTGGATAGAGGTCAGGGAAGAAAAAAAAAGAAAGTATCTAAGAAGAATGAGTTATTCTACCTGATTATCACTAAGGTTTTTTAGAGTTCATCTTTGTAAGCTGTTGGCTCCTGTTTTAGAACCAAGTACAAGTCTTTAAGGGATGAGAGGAAACTTTAAATGATAGTAGAGATTAGAACAGGTACATTTTTTTTCTTTTTTTAAAATTTTGTTGAAATACAGCAGACAACATGAGAACAGCTGGGGCCACACTAGAGGTCATACCAGACTGATATCAAGCAAGGGTAGCAGTTTCTCAATGTCTCCTTCATTTTTCTTAAGAAACCTTGTCAGATCTTCTTGAAGGAAAGATATCAGTGACTTCAGAGCAGCAGATGGATCGAGCTAGATAGACAGATGGCAGAATCACAGAATATACTGAGTTGGAAGGGACTCGCAAGGTTCATCGAGCCCAGCTCCTGACCCTGTACAGGACCATCCCCAAGAGTCACAACGTGTGCCCAAAAGTACACACACACAAATGGCAAGGCCACAGTACACTCTGTCTCACACTCCAGCAAACCAACCCTCAAGCAAGCGGCTTTGAGGTTGCTGAAAGCTGTCAGGATTGCCTGACACCCACTCCAGTGGCCAGGCATCCCTGCCAGATGCAAGGGCTCAGCACAAATGCTTAGCTTGGTGTATGAAGAGTGGAAGGGGACGATCCAAACACACATCTGTGCACGGGGACTAGGCGTGGCTTTAGGACAAACATAAAATAATGAAGAAAGTCCTATTTTAAAAGTAAAGTTTGCATTGACATTTTAATTTGTCCATCTTGTTCTTTCATTCATCATTTTTGGTCAGTAGAGATTAGATACGTAAATGAAGTTTTTTTGGGCTAGAGCCGCTAACTAGCTTGCCAGACGGATTTGGACGAAGGCTTTTTAGGCACATTGTAAATATAGAATTACTACAAATAAGCCACAGAAAGTACTTTTAGGATCATTTTCCCCTTGCCATCCCTTTCCCTTCACGCAGCAAGACAAGCCATGCTTGCTGTCCTCATAGCCAGCGGCTGCAAGCAGCAGGGGACTTTCCATGGAAGTCCCCTGTACAAGGCACACAGGACATTTCTGAGGCTGCGGCGAGCAGTAACAAGCAGCACCCTGGGGCAGCCACAGGCGTTATCGGATTTTTTCAGAGCATGGCAGAGGAGCATTACCACAAGTGGGTCACTGTGCCACTGGCGACCACAAGAAATAAAATACAGCAAATTAGTAAATTATCTGTAATCCAGGATAAACAAAAACACATTTTCATTTAGCATATTCCCTGAAGCCTCTAATTGCTCCTTTCCAACTTTTTACTAGAATAAACACTTTTGTTATTAATGTAAAGGAAGCAATCTGTCTTTGAGTGTGCTTTTTTGTTTTCTTCCAAAGGCTGTCCACAGGGAGGAATTAGCATGATCCTGAGCTAAATGGTGCCTTCATTTGCAACAGTGCAGCCCCACTAATTTCAGAAGCCTTCCATTTCCCCGCCTCCCCCATGTGGGAAGGCTGGAATAAATTATTAAAAATGCCAGCCCTCCTCTTTCCTTTCTGCTGGTGTGGGACAAATGGTCCTGAAGTGAACAGACCACGTGGGCTCTTCTGGAGCTGTAATACTGTGAAAAGAAGGGAAGGAAAAGGTCGGAAACACACTCATGGATGGGGGGCATGTAAATCAGAATCTGGGAATTAAGAAGCACTCACTGGATATCACAAACTTTGTCTCCAATGAGGTTTTTTCCCCTCCAATACACAGAGACAGTAACAATGGTCAGTAGTTCAGTCAAGGTGTTGCAGATGACTGAGAGCAGGTGCCTTTGACCAGAAAAGCAAAGCATGACAGCATTGCTACATATCCTTTGAGGTGATCAGTGCGGCAGTTCACACAGCTCAGATTGTCTATGGATGGGGCAGGGATCATATGCTCAGAAACAAAGCTAGCCACACCTTAAGATCAATATGCTAATTAAAACACTAAAATATCTTGTGTCCTTCATGTAATAGTTCCCAATTTACACCTATTACTGCACAATCTGTTGAACTCCATGTAAAATATTATAAGGACAGTTTCTGATTCTTTACTAATATGTTGTAATAAAAAAACTCTGCTAATATGCTTACATTGGGCTTTAGGTTACTAACAATTAATCAGGAAAACTTCTTTCTCATCCCATTGGAAATGAGGGCCAAATCCAACTTTAGAGGTTCACGTTTGTATTCCTGTTTGCTCCCAGCTTTACTAAAATAATTTTCTTGAGTGCTACTGTAAATGCTTTTATCGGTTTTGCTAAGGACTCATCATCATCTGTCCAACTACCCATCTTCACCTCTACTGGAATCACAAAAGAACACTGAGGGAACTGAAAAACAAAATCAGTACTGGGAGAATAATGAAGTTCTGATCATTTGCAGTCTGCTTCAATTTTCCTTTTGTTTGCATTTGTCAGAAGACTGGGATATGCCTCTGCCGAAGGGGAGATGTGCTGTGGGTGGAACAAATGTGAGCAGGCAGGGATTGGATAAGGTATACACAGCATCTGCTCTCAACATGAAGCCAGCATCCTGGCCCCTTGGCAAGACTGCTTTCTTAGGTCCATGATGATCATGGTGATACCTGCAGCCTCCCTGAGGATATGCCACTGGGATGGCTTCCTCCATCTGACCCTAAGAGAACACAGTTACATGTAGGGAGTTTAAAAATGCAGCATAGCCAGTTTCTTCCCAAGGTTAACTAACCGAGGTATGTATTTTCAGCTACATGATGCCTCTGTAAACAGGCATGTTGTGAACCAGACAGCCTAAGCGAGAGAAGAGAGAGATGGAGATAAGGGTAAAGAAAGTTTGGGAAATGGGATTTTGGAAAGGAATGGAGATGCAGAGAGAGAAAATCATGTGGAAAAACCGTCTGTCATTTCTCTGAGAGATGGATGCTGCTCAGCAACAGCCCAGATCTTCAAGCAAGCAGGCAATGCAGTTACTGCTCACTGAAGGAATCTGTCATTAAGCAGAAAAATATGTAAAAAAATCACAAAACTTTGTACCTTTTTTTTGTGTATGGTTTTTGGGGTGTTTTTAAACAACCATGTCAGGCTCTTGCCTGCAGGCTATTGTTGTCCACAGTGACTCTCCATCTGTCTCAGATGCACGCAGGGAAAACCACATTCATCATTATTGATTACTTTAGGTCTTGAAGGCCTTTGTAATGGAAAGCCCGATGTCAGTGTAAGACAATAGATATAGTGAGACCTTTCCCAGGCTTCTTTGTTTAGGCTCAGCGGGTGTCCCAGGCACTTTGTGTATATGTCTGAACCAAACATCAGTCAGAAACCTGTCATGTCCATGGGATACAAAAAGCTGGTATCTCAGTTTGTGAGAGAATTTCACAGCCAGGGTCAAGTTTACTTTGAAGACTATGTCAGGAGGGAAGAAACATTTTGGATTTTTAATAGGACAAAAGTCGATGTTGTTCATTTCTAGGGTCTCAGATTGTCTTAAAACTAGAGATAGGATCCAGAGTTGTGTTGCAGCTGGGACCCTGACATCATGAACACTCACAAACACCAGAAATCACCCATACTCACTGCTTCATTATAAATCTTGCCCATAAAATCAGCGGACAAAACTACTCCTGCTGAGAAAACTGCCAGTACTTCAGCCTACAAGAACAAACTGGGATACAAAAAGATGATATGCAAAACTGAACTGCAGTAGCAGTACCAGTCTCTGTCGACATTTTTGTGTCATCTACTATAGGAACACAGAGAACAGCTGTGGTCAGATACCCTGCATTGTAAACTGAGGCGGAATAAAGCTTAAAAGGCTTTTTACCTTTTGCCATCTCGTGTCCAAAACAATTATAAAAAGTCATTCCATTTTGGGAAAGCAAAGAGTGAGAAATGGGAACAAATATTTAGAAACACACAAAGAGATTTAGCAAATAAATTTTTTGCAGAGTTTTTTCTTTCCTTTTTTCTCTCACATTGGTGTTTATACAAATGAACACAACATAAGTACTCCATCTAACTTCATAATCAGAGAACGCTTTTAACTATTTCCTTCTTTCTATATCTGATTTTATCTAAAAGTAAAACATTATATTTGCTATGTTGAAATTTCAGCTTGAGCTACTTATATAGAAACTAGAGAAAACAAAGAAATGAAAAGAAAGATGAAGATGGTAACCTAAAGACATACCTTAAGTCTACCTGCAGGACAGTCAACTAGAAAGCTGTCTGTGGAGTACAACAGGCTCTTAGCCACAAGAAAATAGCTGTAGGAAAAGTTTTACTGCTTTCTTTTTTGTGAGTTGCATCTTCTGAGATTAATTTCTGAATTTTATCAGTTCACTGAAAAAGTCAGGTTTCTGAAGTCTGCACATCCACCCCAGCTGAATACCAGAAAAGTGTAAGTAAACAGTGTTTTACCAACAGCAGCTCCATGATCCAGAATTTCTCCAGCTGGATTCATCAGATGTTATAAAGGCTTACCTCACAGACTGACCAGGAAAATTCCCATATTAGAGTGCCTTCTTATATCATGACTGGCTCATAGACAGGTACTAGCCTCCCACTGAGATGAGGGATGCAGCCTCCTCTCAGAAGATAAAAGAAGGGCTCTACAAAAATGGAAAAATTTGGGGGTAGTTTAGTAGCCGTTCAATAGTGTTCCTGCAGAGTGCTCTACTCTGCAGCACGATCTATGCTGTATTTGGCCAAGTGCTCCTACTCACACAAACCCCACAGGAGCGCCTAAAGCCAGGCTTAGCAATGTGCCGTGGCCCTGTCTTTAAGCTTAGTCATTCCTCTTCAGGTATCCTGAAGTGCTTTGCACTACTATCACTGTGAAGCTTTCTTGGAAGAGCAACGAAGCCAAGGACTCCTAGGGTTGCATTTAGGTACTTGCATCCAAGAAAGAAACTTGTACCAAAAAAATCTCCCAAAGCCCATTTTTATTTGGAAGTGGCTAATGTCAGGCATTTTTGTAACCAGGCCTATCCAAAAATCCTCTTGACTGCAGGGCACCTCAGCACCTTGGGACTTGCACGCTTTCACCCTCACTTCAGGGTTTTCATTGGCAAATGAAACAGTGCATGGGAACATTTCTGGTCAGCAGCATAGGCTTGTCTAGACTAATAAAGTCTGAGGATGGCCCATGGTATTAGACATGCCCACATTAACCAGCTTTCTCTCAAGCAATTCCTGAGCACGGTTTGGGAGTTGGAGGGTTCTAGGGACCTTCTCCAATAGGCAACATGCATGCGGTCTCCCAACTGCGAGGTGAAAAATAATTCCTGCCATAGATGTGGGCTATCCTGTGAGCCAGTTGACTTCAGCATCCAGGAAGATCTTCATCCATGTATTAATGCAGATCTAGCTGAAGACAATGAAATCCAGTCTGTCCCTGGGTTTACCCGGCTCTCGCTGGTACTGGTGTCGGTGCGCTGGAGCCGCGTCAGCGTGCAGGAAGGAGTGAAACATCAATAGTCATGGAGAGTAAGTAAGAAAGTATCTGCATCCAGCCTGTCCTCCAGAGCACTCTGTGCCTTGGGGAGTGGGTTCTTGCTCCCACTGAGGAGCTGATTGTGCATTTTTATCTAACGACTCTTTAATGGATATACATTCCCGAGGAGCTGGAACAGGAAAACCACTGTAACTGTGTCACAACAGAACAAACTCTATGGAGCTCTAGTTCCATTTAAAGAGAGGAATTTTTAATGATATTTATGAAGGGAAAACCTCATGCATGCCATTAATTGCTCTAGTCAATGACTAAAGCAAGTAGTACATAATTCAAACATACATTTGAAAAAATATGGATGACTCAATACTAAATTAATTTTTAATAATGGCAAACTTCCAGGACTAATTAACTGCCTAGGCTGATATACATGATAACAAAGATGTTATCCAAACTAGAGATGGATAAAATTTGAAAAAATAATTATAAAAATAATTCCCCCAAATACTGATTCAAATCAACTAAAGTTAGTAAAAAATTAATGCTGATTCAAGAAATATTTAATCTCTTTAAAAAGGGGGAATTTTTTTTTTTGTTACAAATAAACTCAATGGTTTAAAATAAATGGTAAATAAAGCTACTTAATCACAAGAGAAAGAAAATTAGATCTTATTTATCATCTAATTGATTAATTACTTAAGTTTATTCAATTTTTAATTTTGGAACTCAAGCAAATGCTAGGATTGCAAAAAAAAATACTATGGCATATCCTTCTTTCAAACATGCTTATGTATTTTAATGTGACTTTTTGAACATGTGTTCAAACATATTTTTGGAAGACATGGGAAGACTAAGACATGGGCCATGTTATACTTCATTTCAACATACTCAGAAGTTTATATTTGCACTAATGATTATTTTTATTAATTTATATTGCCCCATATTTTTTAAATGTTCTATTCCTAATGTTTTTCTATTATTTTTCTAGGCTGTTGATCAAACTAAATTGTGCACTCAAAAGTCCACATGTAATTCCTGCAAAAAATCATGTCTGTGTTCATGGCATCTGCTACTGTAATGTCAGACACAAATAAATACGATATCCTCATTCTTAAAAGGCTGAGACTTTAGGTGGCACAGCTGAAAGAAAACAGTTAAGACTCAGAATGGAGTATCTGCAGACTAAGGTAACAGTCAGGGTTAACGGAGGGCAAAATCAAACAGGTGAAACATATCTGAGGACAACTATAGAAGGAATAGGAGGGACCACAAGGTTTCCAAATCCAAAACCACAGCTGCAGCTGTAAGGTCGTCTTTCAGTCAGCAATACATTTGAGGCTGCTCTTTTTTTACCCCTCTTTTTTTAAATGCAGCCTTGAAATTCCTACCTTTGTCAAGAAATCAGGTTTGAACATGTTCACCTCAAAATTATGACAGCATTTATATGACAAGATGCTGCTTGGTAGATACAAAGAATGAAAAAAAAAACCCTTCTAACAGCGTGTCTACGATTTTAGCTCCCGCTGAGTACAAAAAGAAATGAAAAAATTTAGTTTTCCCATTTTTTACCTAGATGAATGCCAACAAGCATTAATACTGATTTCTGTGAGCTATTCTAGAATAAAAACAGAAGAAAGCTCTAGGTGTACTCATAGATGAATCAGTAACTGTCAGTGAGGACAGAATCAATTTTTTCTGAGTTTGCCTCATGGTAAAAGTGAAGTACTTTGTCTTTACTGAATTTTTTCCAAAACTATAGAAAAGCACGTTATCTATCCTGAAGTAAAAATACATCTCTCTTGGTAAAACACATCCCACATGGATTTTACAGTGAGTTCTGAAAATTATATATCCCTTCTCATGCTTTTCCAGCCATTATATTGATTCCTACGTAAAATTACTGAGTTATTTAAGCTGTCACTGTCTTTTGAAGGTTATGCAACTTTAAATAGTTAAACTAACCTTTAGTTTGACCTTTGTAAGCCATCAAAACATTATTGGAAGCAGCTCTGTTTAACCATTGATGATTTTTAGGTACATTTGAAGTAATATCTGAAAACTGAGGGCCAGTGTCTCCTTTGGGAAGATTAAATTCCACTTCTCCCACAGTATTTTCTAACATTTTAAACTTACTTTCCTGAAAGTAAATTGGTCATTGAATGAAGAACATTTTCTACTATTCATGAAATGAACAAGTCAAGCAAGCAAAAACCATTAGATTGCCACAAGCTTCCTCATCCATTTAACCCCTCAAGGACAGATTCTTTTCTAAGGAATTTAGATATTATATAGTCTCAAAAGCAGACTGGTGAAACAGTTGTGCAAGTGAATGCAGATAAAAAGCATGAGGTAATAAACCACAATGTGGTGGGGATAAACTAATCATCAAAATGTGAGCCCTCATAGTTTTAAAAAGCTCTGAGGAGAACAAGCAAAATTGAAGTGAGTACCACAGTAGGGCAAGAAGAAGGGAATCCATCTGAAAGGCTGAATATTTTGTTCATATAAACAAATTCACTGCCTCCAGCCAGCCACTTTTAGATTTGGTCCTTTGTGCAGTGATTTAACAGGAAGGGAGTGGTGACCCTTTGCACAGCAGTGATCTGGAACCGAGGACCAGACGGAGGGAGGCTGGCAGGGGCTGCAGGCTGATGTCATTGCTGCCTGACAACACATTCCTGGCTTGCCTTGGTATTTCTCACTGGACTGACTATGTTCCATTTGCCAGAATTCCTTGAATTGTGCAGCAACAAACATATGTACAATAAGTTTTCTCATATTATATACTTAACCTTACAGTGTCCCACTTTGCCTTATTCTAGTGTTACTGCTGGTATAATGCATTTATTCCACTTCCTATCCTTAAGAGTGAATGTAAAGGATTTTTAAAGAATACCATTAAGCATTTTAAGCCTTGATATACAAACATTTTCAGAGGAGAGGCTAATCATGAGTCTTGTTGCATTTTCTTCAGTCCAAAACTCCCACGTCTCCTACAGAAAATATCTCAAGGTTAAACCCTACCTGGACTGAACAGGAGAAAATGTCTTAATGAGATAGGTATTATATGGGGAGGCGACACATTTTTCATCTTTGTTTTCATATTGAAATACTTACATGATAGTTAAAAAATAGAGCTATGAGATTACTTTAAACATATTTCTTTGTACTGTCCATGCTAACCACACCTTGGTGATTATAAACATAAGACGGTCTCCTTGCTTTCAGATATGTCCCATAAAGTCACCTATAGCTTCTATCAAAGGATAACCAAAGCCTAAACAATGACTTTGATTACTCTTCAATATGAGTAAATTTGGTCATTTTAAAAGACAAGTTCCTTTTTTTTATTACCAACAAAGAAGACGTAAAGGAGCAAGAAGACAACATTTGATCCCGTAAGACATCACTTCCATTTGGTCTTTGCTCTGTGCAGGTGAGGAGAATTGTCTGCATCAGGACTTGCCAGTTCAAGTATGCTGCAAGGAATAACATTGCTTCTCCATGCTGTTCCCTTCCATACATTAAGCTTTCCTGCCAGGAAGTGTGTAACTATGGATTTGCTGTCAGGATGGCTCCAGTGGACAAATAGAGCTGCATGTACAAAGCAGCCATGTGTACAAAGTGGCATGATTTTTTGGCTTTTTGAGCCCTGTCCTACAGTTCAAACATGGAGACCTTTCTAAGAAGATCCTAATTCTTTGCTACCTAATATCTCCCCTTCACTGATTAAAGTCAGTGTTTTAATTTGGACTCAAATTTCTACAGAATGTTCTTCACATAAAACCATCCACATCAATGAGACAATTTTTTACTTTGTGCAAGATCAGGAGACTGAGACCCAATATGCACCCACAGCATGTAACAGCTTTTGTTCCCTTTATTCCACAGAGGAGTTTAAACTTTTTTAAAGGACAGACACACCCTATGGCATTTAATATCTAGATGGCCAATGACAACAGATACCTAATTCAAAACCCAGAGGTGCTGTATTTGAAAGTGTTGGCCTAGTGGTTTGAAATGTGTACTTCAGTACCTAGCTATGGTCAATAGGGAAGCTCTGGAGGCAGGGAAGTATTTTACTTGGTAAAATAATTTCCCTTTAGTTTGTATAGAGATAGAGCAAAAAACTTACTGTGACAGAGGGAAGTTAATTCAGCTTTGTGTGGGAGTAATTGAGTTTAGCAGGAATTCTATTAGTGATGAGGAAGGGGACTCAAAACACTGTGTAAATTATCTCAGGTTGTAGTTCTGCAGCTCAACTGCTCCATTCTCCATTCTCTGGCTCCAGTGCTGCAGCATTAACACCGAAAAGAAAAAATACAAAACAGTGAATTTCCCACAGGTTTGTCTGCAACCAGTTAGTGTGATAGCCAAGTAATAACTGCAGTAGGTCAAGTGCATTTCCCTTTCTGCGGAACAGCTTCTGACATACAGAAGCCTTAATGCTCAGGCCTCTGCTAGGAAGGTGGGATTTATTGTTTGTACATTGAAGGCAGAGTATCAACCAGCTGGACAGAGCCGAACTATTTAAAATGAGTTTATGCCATCTGAAGAACAAACAGGTTGAGTTTGGTTTCTTATTTTCATCATGTTTTAAAAAACAGGAGGAGCACCCTTTAGCCTACAGAGGTTCTTCAGCCATAGGCAGGTACTGGAAGAGGTGATGCTCTAAAGGAGCTGGCTGTCCAGCGTGCCACTGCACAGCCACAGCCACCGCGCCGGCACAGGGGGTGCTGGCTAACTCAGTCCCAGTGGAGTGAGGAGGGCCAGCCACTGCAAGTATCACCAAGTTGCTCTGTATCCAGCTGTCACCCCAGCATAGTCCCATCCTTCCTGGAGTCAGGGGATCTGGGGAGAGCCATTGGCAGAGGCTCATTGCTGGAGCAGCCCACGGGATGCACCTACCCAATTGTGAGGGAACTTCCTTTTGTGGCTGTACCCTAAGAGCAGGGCAAAGGGCAGACAGGTTTGAGCCTGCTACCTACAGTCATCCTCTTCACCAGGAAACAGAGCTCTGAAGTCACAGTGGTGATCAACATGTTATGACTGCGCAATCTAAATACATGTCTATTCCAGAAGACTGAACTTGAAAATGTTTCTTCTGACCTTTCTCAAATGCCGTTTTTTATTGTTGCCAAGTAGAATTCCAAGCAGTTTAATCAGAGAAAGATTTGGAGTGGTGATGGATGTGTTTGGGGGTTATGACTATTTTTCAGTTTTGTAGATGTTTCAAGCACAAGCTGAGAAATGCTTTTTAAGGCTCCTAGACCCCTGACCAACTCAGAAAGCTGGTTCCATACACTATGCCATCCTCATCACATCAAGGAAGTTGCAAGAGGCTTTCCCTTTTATTCCAGTCCAATGGCACACATTTCATCTTGTCACGCAAAGGAAAGCAAGCAAGGCAGTGGAGAAGGAGTGTGAATTTGGTCCGCTTGTCTAAGCTCACAGGTAGGTCATGAATGTCGTGATCACTGGAACGTGGCCTGACATGGTGCTGCAGTGAAGCAATTTAGCAGGTGGTAGAACTGTGGTGATATAAAGCAAAAACTGTATCAGTGATTGCAATTTGTGTCTGCATGCGCAGGTGTCGTGGTTAAGCCCTTCCATTTCAGGAGGCAATTCTGATCCTAAGCACTCTTCATTTATCAAAGATAATGAGTAGAAAATGTGAAACACAAGTTAGAAGCTAATTGCTATAACAGCCCTTCTTATAAACAAATTGCCAATGACATTATCTCTCTTCATCAGGCCAAAAGAACAGACCCAGTTCGAGCCACAAATGCTTTTCCTTCCAAACAGCCATCAGACATATATTTCACCCCAGAAAACTGAGAGACACTAGCTGCTTACAGTGTTTACAAATGAAGTGTACATCTCCCCATAACTAATTGGCACACAATCACAAGGATGCCTTTGCTATCCTGGACTCCAGAACTGACCTGTGGATGTCAGTCAGCACAATCCAGAGTGCCATCCAGGAGTCCACTGGTACGCTCAAATAAGCAGCTTGTGACACAGCCCTTCTAGCTCCTGTCTGCATGCCTGTGTTGAGAAAATCTTTTTATGGAAGATGTGGGTGCCCTTTTCCACACTAGAATTATTTTTCTGAAGCCCTTAAAGGTTTTTACAGCAGGAAAGAGCTTACTGAACCTCTCTTTTTAGTCTCTGTACTCACCTAGGCTGAGGCAAGACACTTCAGTTGCAGGCAGGTATCTCACTATTCAAAATTACTTCAAAGGTATCTTCTTCCTTAGATTTAAATCTGAATCCTAGACTTGTAAGGCACTTAACAACCTAGGAGACAATTACAAGCTTCCCAGCTATCTGTCTGCTATCAAAGGCAGACAGAGGGACAATTACTCTTACTCTAGAGCACTGGGAGCAGCATTATTATTTACAGATAGTGTTAAGAGCAGTCTGCCTTGTGAATTCCATTCTGATCGTGTCTATCAGTCATTATGCCAGCAGGGAAACTCTGGGAATTGTGTGTGTGCCATCTCTTTCAGGCAGATGACTCTTGTACGGTATGCTGTCCTCCTGTTTTGCTACTATAATAGAAGGTATATTAAGCTGAAAAACATCTAGGGGAAAAAAAATGTTTACCTTATCTCTCTTGTTCCCTCTTGGAGACTGAAAAGAAAGCCATGACAGTAAGAAAAAATGCATTGTGATTATGAAAGCCTTGGTAGATCCTTACTTAGGAAAATTAGTGTGATTCAATACCATGGTGTACAATGTGCTTCCCACGTAAGAGTCTTGTTGGGAGCCACTGGCTCCAAATGAACAGCAGCAATTCCGCTGACTCAGAGAGGAAGAAAAAGACTAGAGGTTAATGTTAAATAACTACTTTTAAAGAAATCTGTATTTCTTACGAAAAAGGAACTAAAGTTGTAAACTAACTGCATAACAAATTTATTGCTAGGTGTTGTTCTAGTTTCATGGTTTATGGCTCTGTTGCCTGTGTAAATTACAAAAGATCAGAAAAATAAGTTCTTTCTTTTAATATATATCCAACTACAAAGAAGCAACTAATCAGTGAGCAATATGTGAAGCTGTCTTAGTAGAAATGGCCTTTCCAGAGAACATGGAGTGAAATCAAGCGTCGTCTATTTGAGACTGACAGTTAAAAGAAAGGTTTTAATCAAGGTGCTTTCTTGTGTAGGCTTCTGTGTATTTACACACACAAGAAGTCTTGATGAGCTCACTTGAAGAGCTCGCTTTCATTCAAAATGAAAACTTCATCTTGCATCAAGTTCTTTATGACTGGTCACCCTCCAAAACCGTGTAGCTATCTCCCAACATTTTGACTGGTATTGTACCTAGCCTGCAGTGTGGAGCAAAAGCAAGGAAAATGCAAGCCAGAGGAAGTACTACACAGGGAAGTCATCCACCTGGGCCTCTTTCTTTGTCTTCACAACTGTCAAACAAGCATTTCAGAAGAACTTGGAGAAATGGAAATGGGCTTTATTCTCTCGCAAATTTAAAAAAAAAAAAAACAGGCTAAACAGCTATCACTCAAACTTCTGCAGAGTGATAGTAATTTATGTGATATTTTAGGAGCCAGTGCTTAAAAAATCTCCCACCTTTTTTTTTTCGTAATATCTTTTTGAAGTGAAAATTGTGTTTAGCCAAACCCTGACTTTTGTCTGCAAAGTTCCTGATTTTATCGGTGTTCTCCATGCATCTATCAAGTCTAGAAATATTCATTTGTTTTATTCACACTCTCCAGTTATTTCTTTCATTTGCCAGAAGGAATTTGCATTTGCACCAGAACAACTGATCTAAGTTTTCCCTTTTCTAGTCTAATTCAGAGAGCAAAAGAAAAAGTAAAGAAAAATTTTTTTCCATCTTTATTGATCAATGAATCATGATAGAACTTTTTGTGTGCACTCTCAGGACAAATTTATGAGCCATAGGAAAATACAGGTTAAACTAAACTATTTATTGAACCCCCAGCTGTGCTGTGCAATGGTTACAGACCAAGAGCAGCTGTAACTTAAAGGAAATTTGCCAAGTCAAACCAATCAAGATTTGTTCTCTGAAGCTGGAAGTTTCGTTCAAAAAGCAAGTATGAAGGCTTCATACTCTTCGGTAACTGCCCAGCATGTGACTTCATATTCAACTTGTGCCATTCTATACTAACTGTAGAAAAAATGCAATCTTCTAGCAACCACTGGAGGATATGTTAGGTTAAACAAGGACTGGTTGATTCATAGATCTTTAAAACAGAGTGGGGAAGGTGCAAAATCCTAATTTTCTTTAACCATCTGAAAATAAGTTCATAATGATAAAATATGCAGGTATCACAAAGGTTAGAAGAGCAGTCAATTTGTCTCCCCTGTACACCATGCCCAGTCAAGCAAAATGTGTTTTCAAAACAGAAGCTTGGGCAACTGGGAAGAAAGAACGGAGATCAGCCCTCCACAATGGGGAACTGCCCTGGGGCTCTACAAGACAGCTAATTGAGCAGAACACCTCATATTTAAAGGCATAAAAGATTTTTGGATGAAGAAACAGGGAAATAATACTGAATGGCAAAAGGAATGGCACTTTCTCTGCATATAGCACCCATAAGCTCACTGCCAGAACACAGTGTTCTTTGGAGAGATCCAGCTTCAAAAAACAGGCTCAAAATCTGCAAAGAGCTTAGGGATGGATGGTTAAAGCAGGAAAATACAGCTGTTTGCTGGAGACTGAAAAACCTTATCTGTTTATGTTTATTCAAGAGGTTAAGAAATTACTTGATTACAGCCTGCACACATTTACAGTGAGGAAGGGTTTGAACAAAAATAATGCCTAATGAGATACAGTACTTGGAAGATGAAATGCAACAAATTCAGCCTTGGACTCTAAAGTTCAGTGACGATAACAAACCAGTAGTTAATAGATGTGTAACAGATCTACCATCTGTTAAAGTCTTGAGGACAAAAGTGAATGGGGATTCAGTTTTCCTTGCCTACCCCCCTTTGGAGCACAGCATTGCAGAAACACAAGAGAATGAGCCCAGAAAAGGGTTTTTGCTTGTCCACACCATCAAACCCTTAACTCACTCCCCGGCCCTCCTTTAGGCCACTGCAAGCAGCTCTCCCTGAAACACTTACACACGTTGTGGCCAGTTCAGACACATTCCTGTGCCCTGCAATATCCTCAGGAGGTGGAATGATGCTAATTTCCCACAGCTGAGGAGCTATTACAAAGAACAAATAAATCCATCTGTTGGAGCCTAGTTTCCCTCATCTCTGCTCATAACAACGCTTCCCCACTATTTTACACTACAGTACCTTTCACAGTTTTAGCTTACTGCACAACTCTGGCTACCTCCTTGCAACCATTCTGTTAGCCATTAAGACACAACAAATTCTGAATTATCAAAAATGCTAAAAGAAAATGCCACTGCAGGAAGGACCCTGATGCTATAATATACATATATAATATATAAAGTATATAGTAATATATTATCATAGTATTATATGTTCTATATCTATTTTATATATTAATATTTTTATTTGTATGATGTTATATATATAAAATATACATCAGTAATAGAATGTGTTAGACAAAACCTGCCAAAAGCCCTTTTTCTGTTGCAGGAAACATGGCTCATCTTGTTTTCAAATGAAAGTGTGCATCTCCTTTCATGACTAGAAAATTTATTAATGAACTTTGAATCAGCCAAAGCCTGTGTAAGTAAAAGTATTGCTTCATATCCTCACAAGGCTGGTAAAAGAACTTTTCTTTTAAAAATGCAAACACAAAGGAACTATATATCGATACCTGTAAATTGTCTAAAATTCCAGGCAAGCAATTTTTACATTCTTACTTTTGCATCAGAAGTAAGAATGCAAAAGTATTCAGGTGCATGATGATGGTCCCATGAGCTCCCTGAATGTGGATCACCAGTCACACGCCCTGACCTCTACACACTGCACTGTACCATCGTTAATGTTCCTATGCAAATCATCTCGATCTGAGGTGACCATTCATCCCAAAATCACTGACATGACAGAGTGTGAGAATTGGAACTCACCTCTTTCAAGGAGCACAGAGCCCTTCATCTTCCAGCTGACACACATTGTCCCGTAACTGCTTCCTCCAAGAGATGATAGCCTATCTCCTGAGCCCATACAATTAGAGATGTAACTGATGGATTGTCACTATGATGGGGCAGGGGGTATCAGAATTTGTGTTATTAATTGCTTAAGGCAACAGGCAAGACAATAATTCATAACATGGTAGGGATAGTAAAAGTCACCACAAAACACATTAGTTACCAGAGGTGGCTGAGTGTCAGAGCTGGTTGGAGTATTTTATTCTGTTTGTTATGGCAAATACATAACATGGCAGAGAAATGTCTTGAATGTCTCACCCTGAGTGGCTTCTGTTCAAAGCATTGTAGAGTGTTGTATAATGCAGATCATATTTCTACCCAAATAACATGTTTGCTAGTATCAACAAAGCCCAAATTCACAGGGAGAGAGATGTAAAAATGCCAAAAGAGAAAATATATTCCTAATATGAAAATAATGATTGACATGCCTGGCATCTTTAAATTTGCAATACCTACATATTCTTTACAGGAAAGTCTCTTCTGAATGGGGAGCACTCCATCCAGTAGTGATACCTGAGGTTCAGGATTAGTTCTGCAGCTCATTAAGCAATCTAGAAAAGTGGGTTTCCTACGAAATGGCATTCTTTCTTTCTTTCTTTCTCTCCTACTCATGCAGTAGGAATTTCTGCCCCTAACATGTTTGCTGCTGTCTTCTCACTATGGCCCTGCTAAGGCAGTGCTGGCTCGGCAGCCCGTGGGCACAGGATGCCCAGCTAGCTGAGTTCTAGCTGCCTTTCCTTCCTCAGTAGCACAGATGTGTATCACCTCCTCACAGTGCAACTATTTTCATAAAACTCTAAATACACAGACTGTAATGACTCTGAGACTGTCACCCCTCTGCCAGTTTGGACTTAAAGCGGCCAAGGATTTAGTAAGGTATGAAGAAAAGGGTGGGAAGGTGTTAGACAGACACTGTGATCATCTAAGTTGCATTTCCTTCAGAAACCATTTAGTAATTTCATGAGAGTGATATAAGAGGCAAAGAAGATATTTCTCAGCTGTAAGATTTGCCTCACCAAGACACCTACAGAGCTTGCTCTGCTCAAGTCACCAAAATGGAGACTGAGAGGTAACATGGTTAGAGGTGAATAAATGCTCTCCCAAGAGGAAAAAGAAGATTTTTTTTTAATGTAGTAGAATAAACTGTAAAGAGGATCCACCATTTCAATACAAAAAGACAGATAAATCTGAAAAAACCCAAGTAGGTTAGCAATGAACTGATTAATTTCTGGTATGTCATGCACAAGCTTTGGTTTCAGCATCCCCCAGTGTGCTCAGATGAGGGACTGGTGACTTTACCATAGGACACGACTTGGTCAGAGACACAACACCAGGATCGGTGTAAAGACTGTCTAAGTAATAAATGAGAGTCCAAATAACTGAAAATGCCATTTTGCATGATCTTATGGACTTTTTCTTACTTCAAAAGTCATTGAGTAAAGAATTAAATGCCACGTTAAAGCTGTCTGAAATCACAAAGTATTATGAAAGCGACAAAACGCAATTATTAGTACACGGATTAGTTGTTTACTATATTACTGAATTACAATAGCACATCTTCCTCCCTTCCTTCTTGCTGAAGTATTACTTACAAGGGTTCATAAAGTGACTAATGTATTAGAAGCTTAAAGTTTTGCCCACATTAGCCATAGAAATGTTAAGAGACAGCATTGCAACAATGTCCATATTAGAACATAACTTTTCTGTTTTAACGAATCATGATGCTGCAGCTCACAACAGCAATAAAACTGCAGTGCTTATAAATCACTCCATAAAAGAGAGTGATTTTTTTTTTTTCATGATAGCAAGCCTAGGAATATTTCAGTCCCAAATGACTAAAACAATTCTTTGTTTAAATAGGAAGGAAGCTTGGGAAAAAAAATCAAGGAAAGCTGGATATGCTGTGCTTAGAGGGAAAGGCTTATAAGTCACTAATGACAATGTGTTATTTTGAATGAGGAGAGGAAAGGGAAAACAGTGACATAGCAAAGAGATGTTTTAACAATAACACTTTGGAAGTCTCATGAATAGACTCCTGACCTTTACTGCAAAACACTGAGGCACAAGGCTCCTACAGAGGTCTGCATTCATTTCACAAAAATAAATAGTATCAAGGCATTGTTTTAACCAGTCAGAGCAAACACACACGAGGATTTGTGTTTTAGTGTTGTACTTCAGGCAAACATGAACCAACCCAAGAATAGAAAGAAGCGAAGCACAATGGAGGGAGTTTCATTCAGACCCCCCTGATTCTTCTCACTTTAATTAACAGGTTTTCCATGCTTTTTGAGTAGTGATGGAAAGAGCTTTAGTTAATACTGTTTTCTGAATGTGGCTTGTGTGCTGTAGGTTTCTCACAGTAAGTCTATCCTACCCTGGCATAGCACACAGTGTCTGTCTAGTGTGTGCTACACTAGATAAGGTGGCAAGCTGCACAACAGTAGAGCTGAACAGTACTAGCAGAAATAATGAGCTACATTTCCAAATGCATGTAAACACCTCAGTCATCAGTACACTATGGCCATTGACTTGTCTAGACAAGTGTCATTTAGATAGACAAGCTTCCTCTGCTGCTTTTTAGATGCAGGCAGTATTAAATTGTGTAGTCTCAGGGACACTACAAAGACGCAAACCTTACAGGACAGAACAACACGTTACAAACAGTAGCTGCTCTACTTGTATGCAAGTACACTCCTTGGCTGAAGTGCTCCCACCTTCCAGAACTACAGGGCCACACTGCTGTAAAAATGGGACAAAATGTGAAACAGGAATAATTTGCACTGAACTCACAAGCTGATATTCCCTCACATCTGGTAGCTCACAACACACGCTCTGCTATGGGTTGTACGGTCTCCAGCCTTTAGCAAAGATCTGACTTTTCAAGGTGAGAGAAGACAAAGCAAAAGGTGATACTTGTAATTAGCAATACAGTCGTAGTCTACACATTCTGTGCTACTATGCCCTTTAAAATAAACAAGGGGCCATAGGGGAAGAGTTTGTGGAAAGCAGTGCATTTGTTTTAACCATAGCTCAGAGGCAGTGCTGGCAAGCAGCAAAGTAATAGCATCCCTACACAGGGCACAGAAAGCTCATTGTAATGAGAGCACGAGTGACTCAGGGCACTGGAATGGGATAGGGCACCTTTCACCTCCAGGTCACTGGTTTCCATCCATTTGCAGCTAGCTGGGACTAGAAGTTATTACCATCAGAATCCAGTGAAATGAGTCAGTTGTCTCCGTGAAGCCTGGAAGGGACAGCTGCCCAGACCCCACACACCAGCCCCACAGTTATTACCCTGTAATAACACGTACTGTTCTCCCAGGCTCCAGCCATGGCTATCCAATAATCACCCGAATGGCCTGAAGCTCTGAGGGCCACCAGGCATACACTGCTGCCTTCTGTTTCACACAATAACAGGCATGTTCACCCCACTGAGAAAAAGACAAAGAACTTCTCATGTCCCCTTTGTTTCTCACTTCTCTTTCCTTAGAAAGATCTGCAAGAAATGTTTCTATGCTTCTCTGTAGTTTTTCTAATTTCGACAAGCCTAAGCATTGAAAAGTCATCGGCCATGCCACAAAAATCACGAGCATTAAAAAGCATATTTCATTTTCTATTGTTCAGCTCTCTTTTGATTTTTACATTTGGTTCATATTTTCAACTTATCTCTCTCTTTCTTTCTTTCTTCCTTTCTTCCTTTCTTCCTTTCCTTTCTTTCCTTCTTTCCTTTCTTTCCTTTCTTTCTCCTTCTTTCCTTTTTTCTTTCCTTTCTTTCCTTTCTTTCCTTCTTTCCTTTCTTTCTCTTTTTTTCTTTCTCTAGGGAATTTTGAGATACTCATACAGACCCAGGAGCACAGACACCAAGAAAAATGGTGATTATTTCCTCATAAAAAACAGGAGCTGACAACACTGTATGCTAGTACTGATTTAACACACTAATACTCACATTCCATGCAGTGTAGATGTCAGTAACTGGCTTCCAGTGGAGCTCAGAGGAGGTTAGTAAGATGGAGAATCAACTATAACATGCTTGGTTCGGGGCCAGAGAGACAAATATTGGGTCTTTGTCTACGGCAAGTCTCACAAAAAAAGCCTGTAAAGAAATTAAGATTCTCTGGTACAAACTCAACACAGCTGTGGTCCCAGTTGCTTCTCATCCCTCCCTGCAGAGGCAGTTGGAGGCTGTGTCTTTGCATTCTCTTAAAAAGCACAAAAGTCTCTTGATCATGTCACGAAAAATATTTCACAGGTTTTGTTTTTAACTCTGAAAGTTAATTTTTCCCTTTGTGCCACTATCCACCCTACAAAAGGATTCATATATAAGATCATGGCAAAGAACACTGTGTCTTCAGAATATTAATTTCTTCTTGCATTTTCACATGTGCCATTTAATTTATTTGCCCATTACCTGTTTCCTCCATATCCCTGTGCTTCCTGTACTTCCAGGCTACCCACTGCAGCTTCCCAGTGTTGCTGGCCATGGGCCAGGACCACAGCAGCTGACTACATCAATCACTATAGCAGTTTAATCACACCTTTCCTCTAGTTTCCCCCTTATATCAAGGAAATGGCCTGCAAATCTCACAGATGACACATTGAGGAATGAAAACCTAATCACTGCTCAGTCGAGCCGTGACAGGGCAGTGCTGAACCTTTCTACTCAGCATCGCAGGGCTCTGCCCTGCAGAAATACGCCAGGGTAGCAAACCCGCTCCTGCTAATCTGGTCATGCAAGGTCCCATCTCAGATGTCCTTTGAATTGAAGCCCTGAAAGTTGTTCACTGAAAGCTCTGTCTGGTATCAGAGGAAGCAAAAACATTTTACCTTCCTTTTGCATTCCAGAAACACACACCAGGCAGGAACTATAAAAAGCTTTAGACATTGGATGCTAGGAATGCATGTCATACTCTAAAATCCCTACACAGTGTTAAGCACTTAGATATTTAGTTTCATAATATGCAACACTTGTCAGTGAAAAACAGAGTGGAAAGAGGGATGTGATTTTTTTCTGCTATCCTGTAAGAGATGCCAGTGCAGAAGAAAGGGCTACAGATATGCTTAGATACCTGTTATCCCTCTATCTATGCATAATTTTACACTTTAAAACACGACTCAAGGAGGAACAACTGTCACTCACATTTAAGCTCCCTCAACCACCAAGGCAAATGGCATTCAGAAGACTACCTGGTACTTCAGAAGACATACCTTAGCCACCACCTTCTGCACTCTGCTGGGTAAAGCAGGAGAAAGACAGCACTTAATCCTTTTGTAACTGGGCAGGAATGTAAGATTCAAAGTATCAGAAAGAGAAGATATCATCAGCAAATCTGTAGCCACAACCAGCAAAGAACTGAGTGTTACGGGCTTTAGTCCAGGACTCTAAGGACTCTGCGTGGGTTTGCTGGTACTCACTGAAGGTGATAATGGAAATAAATATCTAAGGCATTATATGGATTTTTTAATAAATCACACTCACAGAAGTGTCTACAATGAAATTTAAGTCTTGTGTGTCTGAGCCTCAGTTGCTAATAGGCTTTGTATTTATTACTATATTACACATAAACTGTGCATTAATGGATGTTTATGTGCTCTCTCGAGGCCTGAACAAGCACTTGAACCAAAATTGCTAGGATTTTGCAGTCCAGTATCCTGTTTGAAAGCATTATTTCAGGGTCACCAAACCTGAATACTTTTTTTCTGACTTTCTAATAAATGGAAATAACTAGATTTCCAGCTGACTTAGATAATGCTCAAAAACTTAAGGTATTGTTAACGACATTCTTCTGGGCTGTAGGACACTTCAGTTCAACTGCTTCTGCTCCCTGACTGATGAATTGGGGAAATCAAATCCCTCTCCTTTGAACAAAACAAGCAAACAAAAAAAGCAAGCTAAAATATAACCCCACTTTTGGACTTTAGATTCTCCTACTTAAACTGAACTGCTGTGTCTTTTGAGACCCACTTACTGCTAATAGTAATATTAAAGGTTTCTTTTAATTGTACCACAACTGCTTGAAACTAAATTAGTGTTTCTAATAAAATAAAGCTTTAAATATAGCAGCTTATTTTCTCCACCCTGTTGGACATGAGCTATAATCTAGGGAGTTTTTCTCGCTTTCAGGGACACCATCTGTTTGTGACCATTAAAATCCATTTTCTCTGCTGAAGAGATGGGAGTTCAGAGGGATGTGTTCAGCCACTGTCCAAACAGTACTGTCATTCCTAAGGGATCCATTACAGTTTGACACACCCAAGTATTTATGAGCTATAAACTGCTGGCCTAAAATGGCGATTAATCACCCTGTGCATGGGAGACACTGACAACGACAGAGCATCTTGTAGCTGCGAAGGGAGAGGGGCTGGAAGGGGTTTAAGGGGGTGGGGTTTTTGGTTTTTTTTTTTTTTTTCCGCAATGGCATTAGTTATACGGCATCAGGCTTTTCCCCCTACGGCACCGCGTTTCCAAGCCATTTGCTCCGACAGCCAATGTTAAATTTGCTCTCACAGCCAATGTTAAATTAACAGATGTCTTGGAACTGGACACCGAATGAGGCAGCTACAAGGCCACCACTTCTCTGCAGCACTGTCTGTCTGGAGTCACCACCCACTCGGTGCCAAAGCAGAGCATCCAGCTGCTTTTCTTGGTGCAATGCTCCTTCAGGGCTGTTTGAGGGACTGGGTGCAGCTCTGACACCGCCTTGACTGAGCACCTCGTCACATCCAGGCACAATCAGAGCAGAACGGGCACGTGAATGAGGTTCCTGCAGACTTTGTCTCCTGTTCTCTCTGAGGCAAATTGTATCACCCCCATTACAAAACTGATGTTGTTATAAAACTGATTAGAAGCAACACTGTCTCTGAAGAAGTCAGACAACACAGCAAATGGTGTTTTTCAGCTGAGATTTAATACAAAAGACAGATAATTTCAAGACTTTTGCTCCATACGGCAAGGGAACACATCACATAGTTCTCACACCCACATGAGAAACTGCATAAGGGAACAAAGAAAAGGAAATACAAATGCTGGTAAAAAAATATAAGTGCAAAGTCAGAAAACTGGCGCTGAAGACTTCTGAGGCTTTGTGAACTCAAAAGACTACTGTAAAATTTAGATTGAATTTATACCAAAATCCACAAAAATCACAACCACTGTAGAAACCATCTTATTTTTATACTTGCCAGCCTAATATTGTAGTTATCTGCATGCTCAGATAAGCAACTGTCTTGTCTAAGCTGTGCTCCTCAGCGCCTCCCACCCTTTGGAGATTTACAAACGAGGCTCCTGCTGCTTATGTTCCCAGGGGATCCAAGCTCACAGGCATGCTCAGCGAACACCAACACACATCCACAGCATTTTCTTAAGCAAGGCACCACAGACACAATTCTGTTTCGTTTAACAGAATATAAAACAATGGAAAAACCATGGACAAGCTGGAGCAGCAGATCTCAATTGTGATAGATTTAATAACCATTGTGCATTCAGTGAGGCATCAAATGACAGATGTGCACAGATACTCGGGACTGCAACTGCACTCTCCATTCCTTGCTCAGTGTTCTCACCAGTGCATTGCAGGGCCTGAACTATTAAGCTTGTTCCCATGCATTCCTCATCTCCAAATCTTCAGCTGCTTTTTTTCACTGTAGGACAGCCTCAGCAGCATCCCAATGGCAGCCTGGGCATTCCTCATCAGCCCCAGCTCGCTCACTTTCCAGGTAAGTTCTCTCAGGCAAGTAGAGAAATGTTACATAAAAGCACCATTACCAGTGGCAACTTTGAAAATAAATGCATGATTTTATCACCTGCATCCAGTGGGATGACTTTAAGCCTCTTCTGAGTCCTATTTAGTCTGAGCATCCTGCAGGATGTGAGCTGGCAAAAGGTACCTGTGCTTCATAGCTTCTACCAGCTAAAGTTCAGGTACCTTCCCACTTACTGTGCAGTTCTGATTACCATCTCCAACCACCTCCCCTGTTACCTATACTTGCAATTTAGGTATCCAGTTCATATTGAAAAACTCAGGCCCAAAAACAGGGATGCAAGATGTCACCTTTCTTCAGTCCTGCACCAGATCAGAGCCCTCAGTGACTTAAGGCTGTACACCTTAAACACAAATAATAGTACATGAAATGCCAAGAAAAAACAGTCCAAAAAAGCACACAAGGCTCCTTCAGCAGACTACAGGAAAAAATGTTTGCTGGCCTGCTGCAGCCAATTTATATCTCTCAGTACCATTCAGCCACATTCACAGGAAACATGGTTCAGAGAGCCGCTTATGCATTTTCCTCAAATTCCAGTACATAGATTTGTTGAATTTTTTTAAGACCTTTTTTCCTTATTCTTGGTTTATACCACATGGACAAAGTAATAACTGCAGACCTGAAGAAGCAGCTGAGTAGCTTCTTCACCTGTATTATACGAGATCTAAAAGCTGTATGCTAGTGAGCCTTAGTAAATAGGGGCAGCACATTCCTTGGTTCCTCCCAAATGCTTTGAGCACTCTGGTTTTCTCTGCTGCATCAAGCAAATGAAGACCAAGTTACACAGTTCACATCTATCTCTAAAATTTCTCCAGATATTCAGACGTTTGGGGGATTAACCCAGCTACTAATGAGGCTGTTGATTTTAGGTAATCGGAAAAACTCTACAGTGCTTGTTAATCTTAACAAATGCTATTCAAGGGCAGAGTGTAAATATATTGATAAAAGAGTCAGAAGTTTTAAAAAAAACACTCTGCCACCTTGTAAAACACACAAACTGTTTGCTTCCAGGGGCTTTGGCCAAAGACGTAAACAAAAGTCTGAAGGAATTCACATTAAAAATTGTTCCTTTTCTTGCCACGCTTAGCACTGAGACAGGATGGAAATCTCGTACTCGGTGAAAGAAGGCGGCTTGCAGAGCTCGCGGTTGCTGGTTTTTGGCCGGCTGACAATGCCCACGCCGAGATGCCGCAGGCCGGCAGGCAGCGATGGCTGCCGAGCGCTCCTCGCCGTGCGGCTGCTCAGGAGCCGCTTCCAGAACGGCGTGACAGCGCTGGATGCAGGCGCCGCAGCGAAGAGCTGCCCGAGTGGGCACACCCCCCTCAGCGACAAGAACCGGGACTCTTTGGGGGTGTCTGCTGGAGTCTCTGTGCTACTGATCTATAAACGGGACGCCATTCACTGCTTAAAGGGCTTTTTACTGCGTGGCTGTGGTTTTCCTCGAGCGCAGGCTCTGCCTCCCGCCCCGCGCGGGCGCGTCCTGCAGTGCGCGGGCACGGCCGCTCACGCACGGCTCCGCACGGGGTTTAAGCACTGCCCGAGCCGGGAGCGCTCCTCCCAAAATGTCCCCGGACGTGCTAGAGCTGCTGCTGCGCGACGAGCCGGGGAGGCGGTCGGTCCCCTCTACCCCACAGGCACCGGCTCCTCTCCCTCCCTCCGAGTCCATGACGCCGGAGGGACACAGCCGCGGAGCAGGGCGCATCCCCGCTCCTACAGACGGCGCCTGTCCGCAGCCGAGCATCCCTCCCGCCCCAACACCCGCACCGCCCCCTCCCCGTGCGCAGGGGCGGGTTCCCTTTGTCACAGGCTCCCGGAGGTGCCCTCCTCGCCGTTCCCCCCCGGCCTCCGTGCCCGGTTACAGCGGGGGGGACCGAGGGGTCGCACCCAACCCCGGGGCGGGACCCCCGCCAGCGCCGCGTTCTCGCTCGCCACCTGCTGGCGGCCGGCGGCGCTGCAGCGCTGCTCCCGCAGGGCGGGGCCGCCGCCCCCGGCCCAGCCCCCCCGGCCCCGCCCTGCGTCTCTCTCGAGGAAAAGTCGCTTCCCGAGGCCTTTGCGAGCCGTGGTTTAGGTTCCTCCGCCCCTGGTTCCTGTTATCTCAGCAGGGCTTTGCTTTAGCGGGTGGTTCCGGCCGGGAGCGAGGGGGGCGCGGCGGCGGCTCCGGTTACACGTGTCCGTGATCGCGAGTTTCTGCTGGGAAGTGCCTCTAGGAGAATGGCTTTTCTTAAAGGAAGACAATAGGCTTTTCTTAAAGGAAGGCAGTATGTCTCCTCCCGTTTTTTTGTGTAACCCATGATCTGTGCATCTCACTGAGGAAGAAGGACATTAGGTAAGGACAGCAGGCTGCCTCTGTCACCTGCACACACTCCGTGGAATCAGCAATGCTGAATTTTATCCAGAAGATTTGCGTAGCTTTAAGCGAAGGCAACCTGCACCTTCCAGGAAGATGCAGAAACAACAGGGAATCCAGCCTGAACTTCACATCCCAAGCCATCAGCAAAAGCTAGTTTTCCTTCCCAGACGTTTCCTCTGGATTCACAGAGAAACCCTGAACAACGAACATCAAGATGCTGGGAAACACCCCTGTTCTTTGCAAATAAAGACGTATCTCAAAATGAGCCTGAGCTTAGATTCTCGGCTCCGAATATTCAGTTCTTGCTTTGCTACTTACAGAACATCCTCACTGTCTGAAAGCAGGAGCTGCATTGCCTTCCCACTGGGAAGAGCCGTTGGGCTGAGCACTGTGTCCTGGTGCCACTTCAGCAGGAGACCTAGGAAGGCCTGGAGCAACTCTCCCCAGCTGAGCAAACACAGGAACCTCTTGATATGGGAAAATGACAAAATCAGAAGCACACTGTTCCCATGCCCCTCCCTTGCTTTCTGCCTAGGCCATGATGAAGATGAGTTACACACATACATGCAGCTGTGAGCAGGAGCAGGGAAGAAATTTTCTTTGCCCCGATGTATGACAAAGACACAAGTGAAACAGTCCCTTGGATTACACAAACAATATTGCTAAGCCATGCAGTACTGTAGATTCACCAAAACAATCTAGCAGTTTTTGTTTAAGTAGTATCCTCCTCTGTTTCATCCCAGTCCAACTCCCACTTACATAAAGAACAGCAACACCCTAGAGCTGTTTACTCACGTGTTCTTGGAGAGGAGGTGATTATTACTGCTGGTGGCTCTCAGAAGAAATGTATGTGAGATAAGATCTAAGGAGAAAATTAAAAGGAACAATGGTCATTTGGAAACAGGCTGTTCTCTGAAGGTAATATTTTCAAGCAAGTGTTGACTTGTGGGGTCAATGAAAAGCTGAGTGGGAAGAAGGTTGATATGAATAAAATACACACAGTGAGAGGCTTGACTGAAGTTGAGCGGTTTATGGGCTTCCTCATAAAATTTCCACTGCTCCCTTGTTACAGGCCACGTTGGAAAGATCATATGAGCAGCTTATCGTGAAACGGTTCATGTCACTGTTTTCTCATCCTGATAGAAAGAAGAAGAATCCATGCCTATCTTAAGCAAAGTTTTGAACCCAAAGGTGGAGGGAAGTCTTAAAAGTAACATCTTTGAAGAGAATGAAAGAGAAAACATCATTGCAGAGTTGCATTACGAATGCAGAAAACAGTATTTGAAATACGAACAGTTCACGGCTGTTAAACCAGGCATTCACTGTGAATTCTTCATATTCCCATTTTCCTTTTTGTGTTAATCTCGCCTGCGTGGCTGGGGCCCACAGGGTGCCTCTCATACCTGTGATGACAAATCGCATCCATCCTCCTCTGTTCCTCTCAGGCTCAGCTCTGAAGGAGGGGCTGCCGTGTGCTGCCAGGACAGAAATGAAGGGGGACGCCTGCACAGACGGGCTCCAGTCTCAGCCAGGAAGTGCACACATGAGGGGCAGCCAGAAACTGGTTTTAAAGCCCATCTCAGCTGTGATTTGCCTTTTGACCCACAGGCAGGTAGCTAATTCCCTCTGAGCTCCCGGGGCTCTGGGAGGGCCCCAAAAGCAAGTAAAGGGATGCCATGGGCCTTTGGGGTTTGCATAAGGGTGCAAGTGGGGACTTAATGTTCACATAACCTTTACCAGCCTTCAACACTGCAGAAGGACCTGCCCAAAAACGTTTGAATAAATTGAACAGTAAATTCATAGAGCAAGATATTTGTGTTTCATTACTGGGTCTGCTTTATTGCTGTGTGACATATTTCAGCCTCTGTGCTTCAGTTTTCCCCAGAAAACTGCAGAACAATCTTTCTGTTCATCCTTTTTTTTTTTTTTTTTTTTTTTTTTTTTTTTTTTTTTTTTTTGCATATGGCATTTTTAAAATGCACTTTTCAAGGATCAAAGCTGTGGTCAGGATTCCCAGTATGGCAGTGTTCTTTTTTTATTAAGTATCTGACATTGCATCTAGTGCACATTTTGTTGACATTCACTTTCTTCTCTTTTCCAGTGGAATATTGGTTTCATCCATATGAAGCTTCAGGATATGATTGATCTAAATGTATGTTTTTATAGAGCATGTGCACTACTGCAATATCCAGATGTTATGGGCAGTAATTAGGAATTAATTCGAACTAGTTATAGTAGAGTTTATTAAAGATGTTATTGAAGTGAGTTTTAATTAAAATAATATACTAATGCAAATTTAAAAGATTCTTTTACATTTATTTTAAAGAAACAAGCAATAGAAAACACCAAAATAATCAGCTTTGTTAGATCATCTTGGTTGTACTAAAACAGTAATTAAAAACCCAACTGTGTTCTTTGTGTCACTAATGGGAATCTTCAAATTAATCAGCTGCTTTTTTTTTGCCTGTTTTGCAATGCAAGCCACATAATCAGATTTTTGAAAACTGAAACTTAATTCTCTCTTTCAGTGGCAAAGATGGATGAAATAAAGACGGATCTTCTTGAACTGAACAGTTTATTGAACACCAAACACTTTTTCAGCAGAGACACATTCATATTTGCTGGTTGAGAGGTAGAAGCAACCAAAATATGTAATAAGCCAGGCACTGTTGTTTAGTGAAGTTTCTGTTGATTTGAACAGGTTCTGTATGATACTGTTAGGCTATTAATATGTGAAGATTACATACCCTGAGCCACTGCTTAAAGATATATCACGTTTCCAAAAGGCTGGTTTAAACATAAGCAAAAGCAAGGAAGTATAACAGAGATATTTGGAATCTATCTATATTTTGGGGGGATTTTTGAACCTTAGCTCTGTAACCAAGAGCATGGACAGGCTCAGGTCCAAGCTGCTTATGAGCAGCTTTATCCAGGATATCATCAGATAGCCAGGGAGGTAGATAGGAGAAGGAGACTGCCAGTTAAGAAACAGTCGAGCCTGTTCTTTTCTTTTATTTAGAAGTGTTAACACATCTTAAGACAGCAGACAATGTCTGTGCAATACACTGCAAATGCATACAAAATGCCTCTTCTGAATGGATTTCTTCTTTTTCCAGGGAAGCATACATAGAAAGTAGGGGTCAGTACAAGCTCAGTTGGACTCTCTATGAACAATGACTGTTGTATGACTGCAGCATCTCATGCTCAAGGACCATGGTAATGACCACATTTATTTTTTTGATAGAAGAAAACCTTTTGTATTAAATTAGGTGGCTAATTCAGTGAGGCATGTTTAATGTGATGGAATTTGCCCCCAGTTGCAGCATCTGGAAGTTAACATGACAGAATGAATGAGCTACAGTATGAGCTGAGACCTGCAGAGATGTGGAGGTGCCTGAGTGTCTCTGCTGCCAGTGGGAGCACTGTGGGCAGCGTGACTGGTGCTGGCTGGTGCTCAGCACACACAGCTGGGAACTCAGCCTCCAGGCATCCATTAAGATGCTTGTAAACAATATATTCTTCTTGCTCCTCTAATGATGGATGATTTCTTCTTCATTCTTCTAGAATAAGGTATTTATTGACCAACTTAGTAAATGTCCCTGCTCATTGCAGGGGCATTAGACTGGATGACCTTTAAAGATCCCTTCGAACCCAAACTATTCTGTAATTAATTCTAATATTTGCCTCCTTGCACCACCTCCAGATTTGTGGGTATTGCAAAACTTGTGTTAGAACTGCTGTAATTTGCAATACTCTAGTAGTGTGCAACTCAGTTTCTTCTGTTTAGGATAGAGTGTGGACTGGAAGCCAAGGAGTGAGTAAAAGTACATTTCAAAACAAATAAATCCATCAGAGTAAGTCAAGACAATTAATGCTAAGGCATAATCAATCCTATCTGACCAGTGAATAAACTCACTAAGCAGCTAAGAGAGAAGAAACTGGAATTCCTTTTGTGCATACAAGGAGAAATCTATTGCATAGAGATTATGGAGCTTTTCTCCCTTTGGATTTGTGAGGGAAATAGCCTCACACTAATTTCACATATGCTACTAAAGATTTTCTGTTTTATTTACACATTTATATTCTGTTCCTATATGAGGCAGTTACCCTAGGAAAGTAATCCAAGTGATAAACCTGGGCAGAGAAAACTTTACCTACACCTCAGTTTTCTTCTACAGGAATCATAGTGTTTACTGCTCTGCTAGTGCAGGAGCTGAGCTGGAAAAGGAGCTTTGAGCATGTGTATGAAAAGATAGCAACCATTTCCTCTTGCTTGGGTCAGTCCTCTCTTATCCCTTTATTTTAATAACTAGGTTTCCAGTGGGGCAGGATCTTAGCCAAGACAGAAGATCTTGTCCTTATACCGATACTTTTGTTTTCCACATAGATACTCTCTTTTCTTGGGTATTTCTTTTTAAGATGGCTTCAGATTTCAATCACTACAATATGCGAGTGTCTCAGATGAATTTTTTTTGGCTTCTATATGAAATGGGAAAGGCTTCGTGGTTTGGTTTTTTTTGTTTTGTTTGGGGAGAGACCAGAAGCACAGAGATTTTACAGCTGTGATTTTGAAACACTGTGAGCTGCCCAACTCCTACATGGCAGAAATTCTTCTGTGTGTTGGAGGGTCTGAGCATGACTTGGTTGGAATCACTCAGAAAGCACGTGGCTGACTGGGGAATCTGGACAATGAATTGGCCTCCTGTGTCTCCAGTGAAAACAGGCTTGGTGTGCATGCACTGAACAGCCCTCCAGCAGCAAGAGGCGAAGATAAGTGAGCAGAAGGGTTTGGAGAGAGTGCTACATCTCAGCCTGGGGCCTTTGGTGAGTCCAGCCTGATCCCCTCTTACAGCATGGCAGTACCTCATGGCATGAATTATTAGATTGTACTGAGAGGAGGAGGCAGTTCATTGGTAGAAATTAAAATCCAAAACAGAATTGCATTTGCAGGATTTGTGAGGCATAGAGAAAAGAAAGTGTGGTCGTCTCAAACATTTTTTTAAGACAAATATGTTGGCGTCATTATTCCCCGTTTCTGACTCAGTGCCCATAGTGTATGTGTATGAAGTGATGGATTTTTCCTGACTGCACTTGCTGAAAGAATTTTTTTAATCTTCACTTTAGGCATAAGAGCACATCTGCTACAGTCTTTACACATCTTGCTTTTCCTTTTAACCCACAAAATATTCCCTTTAAATTTTAATTCTAAAGACTACAGTATAAAAAAAGTTATTAAATGAGACATACCTTTGAACAATCTGACATTTTAATGGAACAGAATCTTCGCTAAAAATCTGCTCTAAAGCTGGTCCTGTTTTATTTAGCAAAATAGACACAGCATTGAGTACCCATTTTTGGTTTTCTTCTTTGTAGCACAAATAGCTCAAAATGAAAGTCTTTGAGCATTAGTGCGACAAGGGGGCAAAAATGCACCATCAGTCAACTGCTACCCATAGAAAACCTACAAAGAGGTTTATTTAAAAAGCAAACACCTTGCACTTTCAGAGGCAAAGCTTGAATGAAAAATTGTGGTCTCAAAAATGCCTTAAACTGGGGTTTTGCATTCCTTAGGACCACTAAAAAAGCGAATTCCCTTAAAAAAAAAAAAGCTCATGCATTGAGACCATTCTGCTACTAGGTGCCCAAGACACAATCGGGACTGTTACCTCTAGGTCACCAGCCTACACAGACATTCATCCTGGTTAGACAGTGTGCCATGCACTTCATAAAAGTCTTCTTTCATCCCCTGCAATCTTGTGTAAACTGTCACTTCTCCAGAGCTTTGCAAAGTGTGAATTCGAGCATGCAAGCTCCCAAGGATACAACAGGAGCTTGTACCAGTACAGTCCTGCTACGGCGTCAAGGTCAGGCCTGGAGTTCACTGCCACACCGTTGGAGACACCAGTCATCAGTAAACTCCCAAATAATGTGTTCATTCAGGGATACAATAAAAGGAAGTTCACTTGAGTGACAGGAGATACCAATGTTTACATATATTCCAGTAGTATCAAGTATTGAAACATGGTAAAAGCCTTTGGAAATGTTATATATAGGGGTCTTTTCTCCACCAGCTGAATTTGTGCTGAGGTCAACAACTCACAAAGAGGTCTGTAGCAGAAAGAAGAATAGAAGCCCTTACCTGCTGTGCCTTCCTGATATATAACTGCATTTCCTCTGTCCCTAGACATGAACACCCCACATCTACCCACTCTTACTCACACTGTGTGGGGAAAAGTAGTTGTGCCACTTGTGCTAGTTAATTTTGCTATAGCTTTGTATCAGACATGTTTAGGATGGTAACAGTACCCTAACACAGTTCTCTATTACCTCACTCCAAATCCTCATTTATGATGAGGATTTATTTATTCTCCGCTTGGACATGTTTACTCAACAAGTAGTAATGATTCTGCACTGCCAACTATCTATGACATGTGTGACACTTTAATGGCAACTGTAATTTTCTTTCATGCAAAGGAAGAGTTCTGGCAGCACAGCTCAGCAAGGGGGATCATCTTTTCTGCAAAAGAAACTGCCTCGGGAAGAAAAGCCCCATTTTGTGATTATATTTGAGATTATTTTTCTCTACAAGGAATTCTCAAAGTTTTCAATTAAATAAAATTAAGACAATCAATGATAAATTTTGGAGTAGACACAAGCTTTGTGCTTGTGGTATATAGCAAGGATATAAAAAGTCAGTGATTAGTCCTGAAAAAGAGACTTTGGATGCTGTCTTTCCTCCATTCCTCCAAAAGTCTTTGCAGCCCCGTGTTTAGATCCTTCGCATACAGTACAGGAGAGTCATGTTCATCTGTTTGCTCTGATGTATATTTAAATTATTTAAACTTAAAGAGTTCCCCCAGGGGCAGTAAAAGAAATCTGACACACTAATCCCTAACCTTTGTTGTCTCCCCATTCTCCTCCCTCCCCCTCCCCCCAGGTAATAGTCTTTGTGGTCAAAGTAACTTCTAATGCCCTTTGCAAACAGTGTCAGAGCAAGTGTTGGATGTGGAACTCGCACCAAGCAAATGTGCTGTTCACCATCTCATGGGGCTGTAAGAGACTTGCTCCTACCTGGATATTCCAGCATGGAATGAAGAAACCCTTCCTGACTAAACTGGCCAAAAATATTGATATGTTCCCATGAAACACTTGAGATATGAACCATTCTCTGTTTTCACTAGAGAAGCCCTGGGTCAGCTCTAACCACAACCTCTTTGCACACTTGGTGTTAGAAACAGCACATCTAAAGGGAGCCCATCTTACCAAGATTTGTGTTGGTTTCTGACTTTTTGGGGTTCTTTTTCTGTTCCTACTGTAATTTTCCCCTTATGCCACATGGGGCCAGCTTCTCATTTCTCCCACCATCCACGAGAAGAGCTTAGCTCCTGGGACACTAACACCCTTCAGCTTTTCACTATTGTCCCTGCAGGTGCAGCAGACACTCTACTGTCACTGGTACAGCAACATAAACTTGCCTGCACCCTGCATGGTGTTCATCCAGCAGATGTCAAAGTGGTTCAAGACCCAGCATGAGAAGTAGGGCCTGTGATCAGGGGACTTCTTCCAGTTTGTTAATAAAAGCTTTGTTCACCGTCTTCTTGACTTGGCAGTCCGTAGAAGACCCCCACCACTCTGTCTCCTTTTCCCTCCTGATCCCATAAACTGCTGACAGACTTACCATCTTTTCCATACCAAAGCTCCATGCAGCTGAGCTGCCTCGCTGTGTGCAGCACAACCCATCAGAGCCCTGGAGTCACGGGGGATATCCCACGGCATCCTGGCAGGAGCACTGACTGAGGAAGCAGCTTTGATGCAGTGTTGCAACTGGGAAAATGGTTGAGTGCCCAAAGGGTTTTCTTAGAGGTCTCCTGCTTCTTAGCTCTGACCCAGAGATGATCAGTCTGGTAACTGGTTTGATAAAGCTGTGCAGAGAGAAGGCACTTTTATGCTTCTCTCTACTTACAGAGCAGTAATCAACTGCTGTTAGATATGTCGTTTTTTAGGCAAGCAGCTCCTAAAGCAGTTCAACAAACGAGAGATGTTCTGATGAAAACCAGACTAAATATGCTCATTCTGTGGCTAGTGAAATGGTAGCTTTTCTCGGTTGCTTTCAGGTTGTGAAGTAGCTTTTTAAAAGAGCATCTTAATCCACTGTTTGGCATTGCAAGTTTCACACATGGACCATCTGCCTCTTGTTTACCCTCTTCTCTTTGGTCCTTCTCTTTCATTCTCACCTCGTATTAAATTTCTGGCTGAAGATATGCTGAACAGTTGGTCTGAACAGCAGAGCCACCTGACATCTGTTTTCAGAAAACAAAGCTAATCAATTGACAACTCAAGGACCAGACCTTTGAGGTTTTTTACATACACTTCTGAGCAGCTACTGACAGCAGTGTTGCCTAAGAGTCTGGACATAATTATAGGAGTAATGTCTCATCAATCTGAGAAAACACTTCATGACTCTATACTAAGCCCTCTTGAGCATTACAGCTATTATGCTCTTACCAGCATTAAGGACTGTATACAAGTCCTTCCTTCTTCATATCCTACAGAAAATAGCATTCTGCATCCCCCATGGAAAACAAAGGTCATTTTATATCGTAGATGATACTGTATCTGTAAATCACAGTGTGCACATATATGCGTATCCACGGCTTTCTGGTGTCTCTAAACAGGTACAAAGGCATACATATAGCTATAGGAAAAGAGGTCTTGGGAAGGTATTCATTCATAGCAGCTTTAGAATACACCAGAAATTTCTATGTAATATAAGGAAAAATGTTCAGAATTTCCTAATGAGACATAGAATACATAGAAGAATAGGAGACTAGAACTTAAATTTAGTCCCAGGTCTGACTGCCCTGACAAATGACTGCCTGCCTGCACAGCAGGTACTTCAACTACAAAGCTGACAAAACACTTGGCAAGACTCTTGGGAACTGAGCTACTTGGTAAGGCTCAAAGCCAACATGAGTGCCACAACTAGAGCTGCAGAGTTGTCTTCCTTTACTAAATTAAATATGTATTGCCACCTACTGGCTATATGGCAGTGTTAATATAACAAACTGGTGATTTCAAGGGTACAAAATCAATCACCTATGTTCCCTCCATATGAAAATTACATACACTAATAAGAGAATAATTAAAAGTTTGTTTCCATCTTTTTTTTAGTGACGAAATGATATTTAATGGTTTTTTTCTCCTTTTACAAAGTATATCAATAAAAACAGTCTAGTACATTTAGAGGTTCCATCATGTGGCCATATTTGGCTATGCTAGAGGGTATAATGTGACTATTAATAAATGTAATTAGTGTCCTGGTCTGCCTGTACCTGCCTCTTTTCTTAGACACACAATATGTCTCAGGGCAGAGAATATATTTTTAGTCTGTTTGACTAAAGCAGAAGAGACCCCAGTTGCTGGCTGGGTGTAGGTACTAGAAATATTACCAGATCTAAGCAAGGCTGTGGTCACAGTCTAGCTGAAGAATGGCCATGCATCAATAAATCTATTGTATCATTTCTGCTATTAGCAATCAGTGAATTAAACTGCACTAAAAATGCTGCTAATTCTCCTAATTTATGAAACAGCAAAGCAGATTGGCATCACATTCTGAAGAAAAAAATTATATGAGCACAGGTAATCTGTAAAATAATATAGTACTGCAATAGTGCTTTTTTCCAAGAAAATCCAAACAAGACCTAATTCAGGAATTTTGGTAAATGATAAAGACAAGTTGCATTTGATTCTGGTCCAACCTGAGCTTTGCCAGTAAAAACTTAAGAATTACAAAGGATGAAGAAAATCACCTTCATTTATGTTGGCTCTAAATTTATTCTGCCAGCTTCCTCCAGCTGATTGATGCTATATCATAGGAATGCTATTCTACCAATTCAGCCAGTAAAGGGCTTTTTCAAAGCTTTGATGCAAATTACATCACTTTAAAAATAAAAAAAAATGATCAAATGTGGTTTGCCTAAATTTATACTGACACAGAGTGCTCACTGAACTGACACCAAGTGAATGGATGAAGTCACTAACCTTTGGCTGCTGAATGGAGGCGAATAGTTGCAGAAAGGAGTTACTTAGTTAAGTGTAACCAGAATCACAAGAGGATGTTTTTCACACTTCCTAAATTATAGCCTATTGCATAGACTTGTAAAGTAATTTTACCGTGCAACTTAGTCTGCAGGTATCTGAAACATCTCTACTTTTCTAAAGAAGAGTTTCAGATACAGTAATTTAGATGTATTGACTTCATATGTTCAGCTGATTTCCTTACATTTATAGATTGTTCCTGTGCAGACCACCCCCCCTAAATTTCACATATGGCCATGTCTTCAGATTTCATTAGTGTCAAGCACAATGCAGTGAACGAAAATTACATATTCAGCAGAAAGACATATTAGATAACTACATAAATGCTCTCTTCAAAAATTGGCAGCAGCAGTAACCATTTCTAGTGGGACACGTACCAACAAGCAGTCTCAAACAAACAGCTACTTGACTTTCATAAACAGAAAAATGCTCAGTCCTTTCCTCCAATTGTTGGGATTTACTTTGAGGATTTCTATTGAAAACAGAAACTGTGTTCCTAGGTTGAGAGAGCTCTGAAGCCATTCTTCAGAAAACACTTGGAGAATGAGCAGTTGATGTCAGCTTATCTTAGAAAGCATCTGTAAAAACATCTGTGAAGGATGAGCTACCATGGGTCCCTAAACAATATTAGGTATTAGACCTTCTCCTCTGAGAAACTACAGTCTACTGAAGTACTTTGCAAATATGGAATTACTGTAGCCTCACAGTTTGCCTCTTTACTAAGTAACGTTAAGGTTCTGGGAAGAGAGTGGAGTTAGATTATATATTAGAAAAAAATTCTTTACTGTGCAGGTGATGAGGCACTGGAACAGCTTGCTCGGAGAAGCTGTGGATGCCCCATCCTTGGAAATGTTCTAGGCAAGGCTGGATGGTGTTCCTGAGTAAAGTGATCTAGTGGAAGATGTCCCTGCCAATGGCAGGGCATTGGAACTAGATGATCTTTAAGGTCCCTTCCAACCCAAACCATTCTATGATTCTATGATAGCTCTGCTGCAGCACTTAGCTTGACAAGCAGCAGCATCCAAAATACTTCTTTCAGGATGACAAAATATGTGTAATTTTTTATCCTGAGGGTCTATAATACAAGTTCCTTTTAATGTCTCTTTGCCGTACTTCTGTTTTAATCTTTTCCCTGTGCTCTCTTACCCGTTGGTAACTTTTCACAGCTGTGAAGGTTACCTGTTGTAGGCAACTAAATTTGCAGATTTCTGGCCGCTGGGAAGTTTAACACAGCGCACAGCTCTGCAAAACACGATGTTTAAAATATGGTAAGGACAAAGTGCTACCTTTTCTTTCAGTACAAACACCCTTCAAAGAGAGACGGTTGAGGGGAACAGCCGCTGTGTGCTGGAATTCCCATGAAAACTAACCTGTGAGCAGCCATGGGATGGCGATCTCGATTCACACAAGGACAGCTTGAATACCAGACTGCTGAAAGACTTGCACAGATTATGTACATCCAGTCACTTACTCTTCATCCTTATCTATGGCAAGTTAATCAATTCCTTTTCTCTCAGTTAGACTTGGTGTTAATAATGCCATTAAGAACTACAGGCTGAGAAGTCTAATGTTTATCCACCATGCAACAAGGAGAGTTTTTCAGAAACATTTTATTAGAGACTTCAAAAGTGTTCAAAGGGAATTTAATAAACTAAAATAGCTTAAGGTACATCCAGTGGCATAATGAATAATGGCACTTATAAAAAAAGTGATCAATTTTATATTCAGATTCTCTGTACTCTTTAAATTCAAATTTGTACACTATTTTCTATTTCAGGTTCTTTTTTTTCAGACGTCAGATTAAACTTCAGGGTAGCTACTGTAGAACAGGTACAATCATAGATATTTTATCAGGTGGAGAAACTGAGTTGTAGTATTAGAAGTGACAGTAAAATAAAGGAAGACAATTTTTTTTAAAAGTAGAAATGTTGTCACACAACCATGGCGATAACTTTGTAGTCCCTGAATCTGATGTGGATGAATTTAATAAAGCAGGAGCTGAATTTTCTTCAGGCTTGTCACAGTCTGAGGTCTCTGTGCATAAGCAGGAGGTCAGGCAAATATAAGTCACATCAGCAAAACCACAAACAAATAAAAACCACACAAAGCGCCTTAAAAATATTTCAATTTGCAGCTCTGCGTTCTGAAACCATACTAGGTTTTTCAAGTGCTTTCCATCTTCAGACCCATTTGAATTCAAATTCCCTGTGTGAAAGAACAGAAGACATCAGAACAAGAAATGACAACCTACAATTGTGTGGGGACAGGCCAGTTCTCATTGAGTGCAGTATAGCACTACACTGTATTATACAAACAGTGAGAAATGCTTTAAGAGACACTTCGAGCTCATTGACTTGCAGGAACGTATTTCAGACTTGCTTGAATCCTTACTGGTCCCTGTCTGCCAGGGACATGAAAGTGCACACGTGGAGGCACATAAAATTAGCTAAAACTCTAACAGATTTCAGTTCCAAAGGCTTTACTTATTCTGTGTCTTTTCAGTCACTTGGAATTTCCCTCACCCTTCTCTGAAGAATAAAGCAAGTTAACTACTTTTATTAAATTTGGAGACTATAGTCAGCCTCTAAATTTCTTCAAAGGGAACTTCCAACTGATATCTCAAGCATAAAAGCCCAAAGAATAGCCAAAGATGTCTCTCTGAGAGCTGTTGGACACTGATTGCTGCTGGTGCTGCATTTGGATTTTTAGAAGATCTGCACCTTTGAGAAATGCTCCCACGATGTGTATGCAGCTAATTCCACCAGTGAACTGTTTTTAATCTGTAGCATCCTACAGTTAGAGATCATGTTGAAAACAGCAAAAAGGCTGAATTTCCTTGTCATGAACTGGATGTTTAATTTTTGTTAAGCTCACAAATTCTTAGAGAAGCATTATTATTTGGCTTATCCTCACAATAAAATAAAAGTACAGATAAAGAAGTGTGTGGATTTACAGCATGTTATCCATTGGAGTATTGAAGCAGCTCTCTGTACGTTCTAAGGTAAGTTGCTTGATGCAGTGGTCTGTAGGGGTTCAAGCAGAGAAATAGCATAAGATGTCTGGACAGTTATTAAGTTCACAGCTTCATTTACTGTGCACTGACTTCTCTATGCAAACAAGCTTGGCTTGAACAAGATCAGGAGAAGAGTGTGTCCAATTGACAAGTTACCAAGGAACTGGAAAAGAATGGAAAGTAACAAAAGACAAAGTTGCAACTAAGTTGCAGGGGAGTAGTGTTCATCCTATTGCCTTCTTAAAAGTTCTTTTCATGTGGCAAGTGGCTGGCTGCTGCTCGGACTTTCAGACTTCGGTGCCATAAACAAATGCAAGAGGATTCCCCGATCTAATTCCTTGAAGCTCTCTGAAATATAAATGACCCCTGACAAGCAAGTCAAAGGCTTCTTCTTTACCAGGGAACTGGAAAAGAATGGAAAGGGGCAAAAGAGAAAGTTACAACTAATGCGAGCCAGAGAAAGTTACCCTGGTTCTCAGCACTCAGCAGCATTGGCACCAGGCACAGACATGCACGTGCTGTTATGTCCTGTGACATCTCCTGTGTTTGTGGGGAAAGGGAGATAGCTCTTGAAATATTCAGAAAGGTTCCATACAGCTTAGGCAAGTTAGCCTCCCTTTGTTAAGTTACGGCAGAGGTTTTCAGTGTTTGGTGTGTGAAATCAGGAACCAGGTCTGCAAATGTATCTGAGAAGAATGAACTTAATGGTATTAGGAGGCTGCAGCTTATCCTCAGGTCTGAACTTCCGCTGGGCAAGCTGGTGAAAGTCTGCAAAGCAGCGCTCCATGGCTGGAGAGAGGTTCTTACAGGGCACCTGGACACTTCAGCAACTGCTTAAGAGTAACCTGTGAAATACCATAAACAGGGCCTGCATAAATATGGTCAGCAAAGAAAAGCAACGCTGTGTGTGCTGTGTGGGGTCAGAACGCAGGCAGCTGCCGGTGTTTTACAGATAATGTCTCCCTTGTCCATTCATACCTTAAATTGCTCTCAGCTTACATCTGCTCCTTGTGCCTTCCTTTACCTGTAGAGTTGCACCATTACAATAAAAGTGGCACAGTTTTACAACTGCTGACTTTGCAACCTGTGCATGATCCCTCTGACCAGGCAGCTCTGTGTCAATGGATTAATGGACTCACAGCACACTGCAGACTTCAAAAAAAGCTTAAAAAGTTTCTGGGTAAGGAAAAAAAAGCAAACTAGGAAAACCTGAATATATGATAACTCTATTCATACATCAATTTCATTTTGCCATATCAGATTATGTTGCACCTGGATGTTTGATGTTGTCAAGGATGATTTAAATTAAAGTGCAGCTTATCTGTTGACACAAACTCTCACATTCCCTCAGACTCTTCAGTGCAAAGATCATATCTTTGACTTTCATGAAGTGCCTGAAAAAGAGCCCTAAAAAGCCATGAAAAATACCAATATTATCTTTGGAAACAATGGTGTGATATATAAAGTGAAATAACATTGAACGTATAAGGGAAAATTCTCTATATTTGAGGACAAGATAATAAAAGCAAATAAAAACATGATAATTACATTTTTTTCCACGATTTCAACCCACACACTGAAGCTATATTTCATCTAAGATGATGTCATGTTTAAAACACAGGCAAAAATTTTCAGTATCAGAAAGTGAAAACTGCAATTTTTAGTCATTAGATTAAAAAACTGATTCTGTACCCAATTAATCTATTATGAATGTTTCTGCTTGCTGTTAAAAAAAAAAAAAAAAACACCAACCCTCTGTTTTAATCTGGTGATTCTAATTATTAAACACTTGGCTTTAGTATGCTTAAATCGTGTTGCCTGTGGAGACTAGGAGAAAAATCACACTAAATATTAATTACTCTTTACAATTGTCACATTTTAGAGTCCTGAAAGCTTAATCCTCACATTAAAAGACCTAGTATTTCCCAAAATTCTGATCCTCAAGGCCAAAAACCAGAAATAATGTAAGAACTCATGGAACATGATATGAACATTAGCATATTTAAAATGTAAAAGCTTTATCAGATGGCCACAGCAGATGCCATCAAAAGCAGAACAGAACAAGCTATGTGCAGTAGTGTTTGAATGAAGACTTTCCTGTCTGGAACCAGTTGTGATTTGGAGAAAATCTGCTTTAGAACAGCTTAACCGTACTGGTAGTCCAGATCCCATTCCCACTGTATCCCCACACTGTTATTTTGCAGTATTTAAAACAATGAATTCTCAGCAGCCCCTTCACAACTTGCAATGCTGGACCTTTACAAGGAAACACAAGGAATGTTGATGGTGCTTCTCAAAGAAAGAATTCAACCAGAAGAATCTCAGGCTCCTCTTGACACTCGAAAATGCTACTGACATCCCAAAAGGCAGCTTCTTACACAAACAAGGAAATGACAGACATGAAGTAGGATAGTAGTTTATCAGGAGGAATGCTTTTTTGGCTTTTCATGTTTAATAGGAAACTTAATCGTATAAATATGTTATGCAACGCATCAAAAATTGAATCCTAGAATCTTACATTATGGGAAAGAATTTAAGTTAAGGATGTTCTCCTTAAGAATATGACCACAATATCATATTCCAGAATGTATTCAGGTAGTCTGCAGGGTGAAAGCACATAAAGTCAGAGGAAAGGATTTTGCTACACTAGTAATGAATTAAAAATGTCTCATGGGTACTTGAACTGGCTCATGCAGCTTTTGGTGAAATCAGGAGCAGAAAGGAAACAGAGACCACTCAACCACTCCTGGAAACTTCCTCATTTTCCTGATTTTTGGCCTTTTCTTCTTTTTTAATTTGAGTGAAATTTACATCTTTAGGGGAGGCTATGGAAAGAACATGAAATCATCAAGTGTCCTGATGATTCACACAAATCAGGGACTCTGTCTTGTGGCCACCTCCCCAGATGAGGGCTGAGGGCACCAGCCAAGTCACGTGAGAGGTCATCATGCACTCGCATGATATCCCCCAAAATCTTCACTAAAGCGGAATTCTTCTCTTCCCACAATTCTGGAAGGATTGCAGCACCAGGCTTTATTTGTAAAAATTTAGGCTGAACTCAAGAGGATTTAGGTTTTCTTTTTCTCTCCACTTATGATTCTTGGGATAATTTTTCCTGAGGCATACATGAATTCTAGATTCTCAGGCAGTAGTAGTCTTCTAGCCAGGAGTATAATTATCTGGGAGAAATATGAAAGGTGTTTTTCACTTCCTACAGTTACCTACAAAGCAAATGACTGCTTCCCCTGAAAGTTTGCCATAACACAAGAGCCCTGCTCAGCCCCTCCATAGAGGGATGGACACGTATGCAAAAGGGCAAATCCTCTGTGCTGCTCCTGCCTCTGAGCAGGAGTCCTGTGGGGCACAGACTGAGCACAGGACCCCTGGCAGGGGGAACGTGGTGGATTCAGGAGTGGAGGATGAAAATCGAGCTTCTCACAAAACTATCTGCTCTTAGCAAAAAGAGGTTAGGGAGGAGCGGGCAATGAGGAAGATCAGAGACAGAGGACAGGCACAGTGTCTGACACTCAGAGCACCACCCTTTACACAGAGACAGTGGGATGCTGCCGGGCAGCTCATGCAGAGGGATGCTGAAGCTTTGCACAGAACAGGCTCTTAGCGAGCCAAGAAGCATGAATGCATTTTGCTTTATGTCAGCATGAGAGGAAGGCTGTAGCTGAGGTTATGTTGCCATGGAAGCACAGAAAAAACCAGAGCAAAGCAGCTCTCCTGTGAGATTTGCTAGAGTCTGAGTCAAGGTGTTGGCCAACAGACGCTGCTCTGTTGTACTCACAGCAGTGCAGCTGCTAGCACTGCATTTCAGGAATATTCAGAACTTGATAAAGACCTCCTAGGTCCTTCCCAGCCCGGTTTACACTACTCTTAGGTGTGGGAGATGTTGTGTTTTCTGATCTTATTTTTTAACTACCATCTGGAAATTTATTTATTGACTTACTGTGCCTATTCAAAGCAATTGTGAGCAATTGAATGCACTCTGAGAACTCCTGAGAGTTCTCACTTTTGAAAAGCCACATACAGAACTCCTCACTGGAAGAAAGTCACATTTTGGCAGAGATATTGATTGGTTAATGGCTTTGTTTCATCACAGAAATGGGGCCAGAGACCTGAGATATAAAGGAAGTCTTTAACAGCAAAGCAGAATGAAAGCTGGGAATTGCTTCAACCCACTAATGTGAGGATGTTTTTACAATGAAATCAAACATAGCCGGTTTATTCTATGCTTCTATTCCTTACTGTTTTTTTCTTTAGTCAGTGTATTTTCAGGTACTTCAAGGCCCATTAATTTATTTTCCTCTCAGATGAACTTGTTTCAACTCTATGTCCTTCTTATTTAGACACAGGGTATTTTTAAACATCACTTTTGGGGACTCATAATCTTTGCATTGCTGTGGATGAGTGCCTTTAAAGACTGACAAACAAACCACTACCACTAGATGAATCCTCTAAACGATTTCCACTTGTGTTATTTCTTTCACTTTCGTACACCTGTGGCCCGTTACTACTCCTGACAAGGGAAATGCATCCACTGCCACACCAAAAGGGTACAGTATGCATATCTGTAGATTATGGCTTCTTTTTTATATAAAAAAGGAAGTTACTGGAGTAGCTGGTTATACTGGAGTTAACCTTATGTTCTTTACTCATAATTCTAATATGCATGATAAATAACTGCAGCTGTCATGACGTGTGTGTCTGATTGGCAAATTACCATCTTTGAATGCAATAATGCACACATTTCCTAGATAAGGCAGAGCTAGAGATAAGCATTTTACTTTTGAGTACAGAGTGACCAGAATGAAGAGACTTAACAGCTCAACTTCATTAACTTGCCCTTCATCGACCTTTTAAAACATTATTATGCTTTTATCAGTATCAATTTTCGACAAATCACCATTTCATTTAAACTGGAAGGAGCTGTATAAATAAAAGAAAGAAAAATGACTTTTCTGAAAGCTGAATTGCACATCCTTGCAGATGACAACAACTGCTAACACTCAGGAGCTTCTTCTCTTCTGCTTCCCATTCTTTTTCATTCTTGCACAATTTTCCTCTCAAAATTACCTCTGACATAAGCTTAACTCACTGTAATTGTTGTTGTGGTTTGTGCTTTGACAAGATGCAAAATGAAGAGAGATAAGTTTTTTAGATCTTGTTTTCTAATTCCTCACAGATTACTGGTCTTAAGATGAATTCTGAAGTCTGTGAAGAGCAACCAAAAATTAAGAAAAAGGTAAACTAAACAAGCAATAGAATAAGAGTATTCTTTCACATAGCACTAACAAATGGATACAGCAGAAATTAAGCTGACAAAAGATAAGAGGCTTTTTTTCAGGGCCCTGAGGGAGCCTAATTAACTTATTTCCAGGAATGGAATAGAAGTATCGTACTGATTTTACTGTCAGATATTTGGCTAGAAATCAAGAGCTTCAAAAGACATTAATGGACAAAAAGGTAACATCTGACAATATAGCAGACAGGCTCATATAAACTGTGGGCTCCTTAATTTAAGAGTTCCTGAGGACATACTGAGAGCAGACGAATTATGGGCTGCAAAAAGGAATCTGAAGTAAGTACCAAAGATTAATCATACCAAAAATAGATTATCAGCAATTTCCTTTCCATGTAGTAAGAGCTACCAGCAGTCTGAAAAAAATGAGCAATAAGGCTCAGAAAATAGGTTGCAGGGTTTGCTCTGACCTGCTGTGGCTGCTGTAGGATTCAAGCCGTCAGCATATCAGCATTGCATGTAAGTACATGAAATCATTACTGTGTATAGGCACGCAAACTCCACATTTTCATTTATTACTTTTTCTGCCAAGGTCATGAAAAATTATCTGATGAATGTGCAATATTCCAGACGATGTTACAACTGAGAGCAGGCCACATGCAAGCCTTCATTTATTTAATATTGCTAACTGACTGATGCTCTTTTCAAAGGTGAATTGAGGTCGGTGTTAATTTCTGTGATATTCTACTTTTGATTAGCAGTGTTGCCAGCGCCATCTCCTACAGCAAAAAATGGGCCACCATCTTCAGGAATTTACCATATGTAAGCCAGAAAACTTAAACCATGTTCTTTTTTTTTTCCCACAAAAATATATCAGAAGGTGTTGTTAATGGTACAATATGCAGTTCTCCTGAGACAAAAAACTTTCTAAAGGAATGATATTTAGAAATAAAATCTACTGTACTATACTAATTATATCTTGTAAAGTACAGACCCTTTCCAAACATATATTGTAGATGTAAGCATCTAAATTCTCTAAGGAGAGTAGGTTTGGGGGTAGAAATTCCAAACCTAAGATATTTCAGAACTATTAAGGAGATACTGTGGGTTTCAGCCATACCCTACAAAGAAGCATGGAAACTTTTTTTTTCCCCTCTTATAAACATTATTTCAATTAGAACTGTAAGGAAAAAACTGTTCTCTTAACTGCAGTTTTCCTGAGTGGTTACTAGTTAGCCTTAGACAATCATTTTCAGCCATTCCCATGTTTTCCCATCACTGTATGTTCATGCTCCCTCAGGGCACCGACTGGTTTGAACACACAGGACAACTACAGAAACAGAAAACTACAAATTATTTTCTGAAGTAAGTCAGATTTAATCTATTAGTCTAAGAACCGCTTCAGGTAGCTGCCTGATGCCTTGACTCTCACGTGCTTTTTCTTTTTCCCGTGCAGATGTCTTCACACCCTTAAATCTGCCAAACCCCAACACCACTCTTTTGATATCCAGACTACAACCAAGGTAGCAAAAACCTCTGGCAATGAGACAGTAGTAAAAACTGGGGTTAATCTTATCCAAGCATCATATGCCAGCCAAATAAAGGATAGGCAATATTTACAAGGATCACTGAATATTTCTGGTTTCAACAGATATAACTCCAGTTTTATCATATATAGTTTCTAAATAGTCCTGTGCTTTCAGCTACAGCTGCTACGATTCCAGCTCTCTATCTGTTTAAACTTTTTAGCCCTTAGAGCAATAGAATACAGAAATTATGTAAAAGAGGATCCCTTGAGACCTAAAATGTCACCATGACTGCAAAGCAAAATTCAGAATGCTACTCAAGGAGAGAGCTTAATGAAAATGGCCATTGTAAATGTCAGAACATTTCTGTAAGTTATCTCTACATAGCAATGTAATGACTCAAAGAGAAGACTAGAAAAGAACACTCTCAGATAAAATCACTGTGAATGTAGTTTCTGTTTCAGGAAAACAAGTTAAAAAATACAAATAAGTATCACTACTGACCTTTTTGAAGGATGGAAAAAAAAATACTCAATGACTCTTACTTCATTTATTCCACTGCATTGTTTCTAGGGTAAGATGATATACAAGCTGATTGCAAGGAAACTGGCTGACTACTCAGAAAAAATAAACCTTTGTAGCTCCTCTAACATCATCTGAGTGTTGCGAATGTGCAATTCCTCTCAGTCTGATTCTTCAACACACCTATAGCATTTTTGGCAGACTCTGGAACTACAGACCAACTGAGGAAAAGACCTTGAGCAGTGCCAATCATAACATTTTTTTAAATTGTGAAAAATTTAAAATATTATCCAGGTCTAGTACTGAGTGAAGCCATACAAATCCACTGTATGACTTTTGTTCTCTTTCTCATATTGTACACAGGACACACGGTCCCAGTGACATATCCAGAGTTACAGCACATCTTTCAGCAGAGTAAGAACCAAAGGCAACTTCATCTCAACTTCCTTAAACAATGGTCAGTTCTTTTTTTCCAAGGCAACAAAACTGCAGTTTCAAAAGCACTTAGCCTTGAGCATTCCTGGACACACTCCTCTGCACCTGGAGCTGGAAGGTATTTGCTGTTCCAAAATGCATTCTTTCCAGGCTTTAAATTTCAAGATGATGTGAACAGTGATAAAAGATAAGAATGTGTCTGTGAGTAACTGACAACTACTAACCTTACACCTGCAACAGATATATGAGCATACATACATGAAGAGAGAGTTGAAATATATGCCATATATTCCCACATGTGAAATATTTCCCAGTCTGTTCTCACCCCTCTCCAGAATCCAGACATGGTTAGGCAACAGTATAAAGGAAAGATGAGGTATTCACATATTGCTGTGGGGAAATTAAATTACATTACATTTTTCTAGCTAAACTATCAATGATCTTTCTAGTTACATGCACAGTTCCAGGACCATTTTTAGATTTAGCTTCTCCACTTTATGCCAGCAATTCTTCTCTGGATGCCAGTGATTACATCATAGCATCTCACAGGGTTATTGGTATCCATGCCTCTGAGCATGACTCTGAATGAGCAGACTGCCAAGGTATCTGACAAGAATAACTAAGCAGGAGGTGGTTTGAGTGTCACAGAGGTCAGTATTTGGTAGTTCCTAAATGGCTACATCTGTGTCTTCCAGTCCCATGACTGTGAGCTGCTTTCTGCAGTGCAGAAAGCCAAAGAAGAGCAGCATGGATGTGACTGGGAGAAGACGTTCAGCGGAGAAGACATTCACATTCTTCACGTGTGCAGTTCTCTGCTCAGACCACGAGCAGCAGAGCTGCAGTTTCTCTATATACTTGAATCAAAATCAACAAAACTTAAAAAGGAGTCGTTCCTCTGGCTTTAAGGATCTTTGTGTTAGGAACAATCCTTTAAAAAGTATAAAATTCATCTCTCCAACTCTGATGACAGTCAGGTGGTCCAATATACAAGAAACACAAAGTATTCAGTTTTGCACGTTCACACAGTATTCAGTCCCCATCTTGATGGGCACCACCATAGTAAGAAAGATGCATAATGAAATCTCACTCATCCCAGTTATTTCACAATATGTCTGTTTTCTTACACAGTTACACTCTAAGAGGATACATGTTGTAAAGTGCCGTTATCTCCAATAGTTGGTCGGGTGCCTACAGCTGTAAAACAGAAAAGCTGTTTGGTCTTATCAGGTCATTTGAGTGACCTATCTGAAATCAGACTGCTGCACCCAGACTGGAAACAGGCCCCAAAATGCATAATTCTTGATAATACCCATATATACACTAGCTCAGCAAGCCAGTGGGAAAGGCAAATGGGAAAGGGAAGGGTGAAAGTATTTAACTTCAGAAGAGATGCACAGATATTTAGATATATTTCACGCCAGTGAGGAAGCCTCAAAGCTAAGACTTATTTTTCAGACCTGATTTCTAAAATATTACTAGGTGGTTTATAAACTGGGCAAAAGTATTTTATCAACATTTTCTTTGCTAAAAATGCTAAGCTGGATCAAAGACACATTTCAGAGATTGATATGGTTCACAACTGAAGCACGCTCCCAAATTCAGTGCGGGAAACATATTCTCCAAGCAGTACACTCACTTTTTATGATTATAGTCAGACTATTTTTTCTACAATGCAAATCATCATATTTTCTTTGTTAAAAGTGCTCAGTACTACTGACATCTTCTCAAAGCATTTGATGTGAAATGTGATAACATGCTTCTTTCGATGTAATTCTGCACACTCAGTAAAAGTCTATCTTTTAAATGTTATAGTTTGAATTATTTTTCTCTGGTAAATTCGGCTGGCAATTTCCCACAAGCCCAAGCTGCTTTTAGGCAAGGACAACTAGCCAAAAAAAAAGTATCCAGTGTCATGTAGGTAGAATGTACATGTACAGATGCTGCTGCTGTGCAATTCTGAAAAGTATTTGCAAATAATTTCAAAAGTTCTGTTTTCCCAAGCTCAGGAAAAATCAAGATTCTTTGATTGTTTCAAGCACCTTTTCATGATAGTACTCAGTTCAAATGTTCTTTCTATTCTTTATCCTGCTCCTAACAAAATGTCTGTGCAGAGTGTTTTGGGCTTTTTGTGCTCCTTTTACTTTTTTTGATTTTCCTGCTCCCCTTTTACAAGCTTTTACTTACAAGCTAACCTGGACTCACTCACTGTCCATTAGTGTGTTGTATGCTCATGTCTGTGTTTGCTCTTGAGAATCATATTATTTCAGATATCTTGTAAATGAGCTTAAATTTTCCTGCATTATGTAAAGAGACAGGCTATGTTCACATCCAGTCTTTCTAATGAAACATTATTACAGGAATAATGAGCTGAAGGCATACAATTGCAGGTCACCCTAAGGTTCTGGGTACTTTTTGGTTCCTAAAAAGTCTATTTGTTGTTAAAATTTCATGATACTTTGCCTGTCGAGCAGCTGGCAGTAAAGAATAATTGGCTCTGTACAGACAGGAGGGCTTCTTATCTGGAAAACACTTTACAAATATCCTCAGATAATCATGTTGCATGATCATATATTTTTGTTCATAAAGTTACAGTGTCAAAGTACTTTTCAGCAGCATATGAATTATATGTGAAAGCTTTGGTAGAAATATTAACATTCCTTAGCTAATCAGTGAGAAGTGAGGAAATGTTAAAACCAAGACTTGTTCTTGCAGCCACCAAAGAGCATTGCACTGACAAGGCCTTAATTTATCTTGTTATGTTACCAGTTCAAATAACTGGTTTTACTCTTCCACAGCCCAGCTCAAATCCAGCAGTTCCCTCTCAATTTTCCATCACCATCTCCTTTCACTGCAAAGGCTGCTGCAGCTATTTAGTATTTCCTTTATCAGTGTTCAAGCAAATTTATCTCACATGTGTCCCCTTATCCTAAGGTATCTCCTTTAGGTCCACTACAGTGAAAGAAAAAGTCCTCCACAGTAGTTCACGTGGGTGACATAAAAACTAAATTAAATATCAGGTACATGAAAAATATAGAATTTTGGAGTATTTTACTATAATCAAATCAAAGCACACCTATAGCCATTTATGCATGACAGAAAATAATGACACTAGTGAAGAAATTTCTTTCAGAGAAATAAGAAAATACCACTTCTGACATCATCCTTAAGGACGATTTTGAGTACAGTTACTGCATTTGCCACTTGTTTTAAGATTAGATAAGTTAAAAGCTGCATTTTGAGCTACTGAGTAACTCTATCCTAAGTAACTCTATCAAAAATTAGGTGCAAGTGTCTGGTACCTGGAAAACTGCTGTTCTTTGAGAGACAGTAGTTCTTCATCAATTTAAGTTTGTTGTATTTTACCAGTTAAGGTATATTTTGAAATATGTTAGAAGCCTGCTTTCTTCAGTGGTTTTTGGACAGACATTGCCCAAATGGCCAGATGAGACTATTTCATTTACTAATGATCTGGATTATGATGATTTGATTCTACCAGAAAGTTAGAGGTAACTGATGTGTGTAAGGAGGTGATTTGAACATTTTCTGGCGTACAGTGAAGGAGAGTGGCAGCTGGGAGTTGTCTGCCCAAGCTGAGGTGTCTGAAAGCCTGTGCACAAGGAAGGCATCCTTCCTTCACTTTCCAGCAAGCACCCAGTCACCTTCAGAGAACCACGTGTCTCAGCCTAAGATTGGTCAGATAGAGTTAGGGAAGGGGACTTCCACTTTTTCCAGCAATTATATGTTTCCATGTAACTTCATAACAATCAAACCACCACCCATCATGCAGAAGTAAGGGGTTATTTAGCAGAACACGTGTAGCTCAATAACTAATGCCAGATGATTATCTGAGTGATTATCTGATCCTTCAGCTATTATGTCAGTCATAAACTTCTATATTTGGGAAATAGGTCCCCAGGAGGTCCCTTTCTGACAGGCTCCTTCTTGTTGCAGTACAAGCAAATTCAAAGTTCTTCAGAGTGTGCATCTCTACTTTCAACCTTTATTGTACAATGGACCTATGCAGTAATTTCCTTCAGCTATCCCATTGCTGACTTGATAATCTTGTCTTTAAGTGCATGACTTAAGTGCTTGACTCTGCATAACTAATTTGCTTAATTTAACCTCAAAGCCAAAATGATATGACTGTAAAGCTCAATAGGTGTTCTTAATTTACATTCCAACAGAAGAAAGTAATTCCTATACTCCTCCAGGGTTTTACGTAAGTGGAACTTTTCAACAATAGAATTTCAACAGGCTTTTATCACCAGAACCAAGGGTAGGACCTACATTGCCCATGATGACTAAAAAGCTTCAGCTCTCTTTCTTTGGCAGCAGACTTTTTATAGTACCTCACAGGCTTATTACACTTACAACCAATTACCTTTTCTCTTTGCCCACAGTACTAAGGTTCAAGACAGATTCTGACAAAGTACTGCAGGATTTGCGATCAAGAAAGTACTTCAATGCTGCAAATATTCACTTCTAATTATTTTCAAGAAAAGGCTTGATGAATTTAGAGCTATGATTTTAGCAGAGGGCACTCTGTAGCAATCACCTTGACTGTGATTCACTTACTCCACCTTCTTTTCTAGCCACAGCTAAATGCTGTTAGTCAACGCGAATCCAGGAGACTCAAACCCGCTACCCAAAGCATGTGGAGCCACCAGTAGACAAAACCAAGTATCAGGTAGCAACTTTCACTCACCTCTTTTCAGAAAAACTTCTACATATTAAAGAATGGTCTCCTCATACAATGGCTTTGCAATGGCAGTGAGCTTCCTGCCTACAAGTTCTTTCAAGCAGAGTAACTGTTGTGCGTGATATATCTGAATCCAATACTTTTAAGGAAGGACAAATGGTCTGTTAGGTTCCTTTTAACAGCCTTTTGAGTATGCAAGTCCAGCTAACATTTCTGGGATACCAAAACAAGGTCTGGCAATATATAGAAGGCAAATATTCAAGAACCTTTAAGAGCTAAAAGAAATACAGTTTTACGTTTCAGAATAATACAGCAGAATCTAACCACTATGGAGATGAAAAAGCAATAGAAACAGAAAAGACAAAGGAGTGTCTCAAATCCCTTTTTACTAAGTTGGAGAACAGATGACTTCCCAGATGAGAAAAGGGGTAAGAAGCATTTTTTGATTTGTTTTTTTTCCCAAGAAGTGTAGTCTCACAGCAGACACAATATAGTTTATGTATTTGTCTCAGGGGGTTGGTCACACAGCCAGGTCTGAAAAACCATGCTGTAAGGCCAAGTTCCTCCCTTAGATGCACATACTTAATTCCCATTGAGAAGACAAGTCATAATACATCCCAGAGTAGAATCTGATCCTTTTCTGTTCTCTGGTTTCCTGGTTGCTATTAATGGGTGGACTAGAACCAGAACACCATTTACTACTTGTCAAAGGTCCCTATTTACATGCCAAACTTGTGTTGAATTAGTACATTTCAATGATAATGCTTCATTTCTCCCTAAAAGTTTGCTACAAATTAACTCCTAATTTCGTGAAGCAAGTGCACAAAAAATACAAATACACAGACACCCTTATCAACATCATAACATATCTCAAGAAATAAGCATTGCACAAAAGCTTGAATGTATTTGAACTGGTTTCCATTAATTTTTATAACCCATCTCAGTAATGCTATGAACACACTCCTTCCTGTTCTGGTGCTTAAGAGAGGGTAAATGCTACCTTGAGACCTGTATTTTACTACAGAGACACAGAAACAGAGACATTTGTGATATTAAACATGTGCTCAAGTGCTCAGAATTGCCATGAAACACGATTATCCTGTGGCTGAGGGAAGCAGTGTCCCCCTCTGCAAAGGCTGCATTCGCGAGACGCATTAAGAGCTCCGGCAGACCCTGACTGTGACAGGCTCAGTGTGGCCCAGCAGAGCAGGGAGAAGCAGGGATTAACACAGCCAGATATGCAACTTTAGGTCTATCACTTGTGCCGGTTTGGACACAAATCCAGAAGGAAACAACCCGAGAGGGGCCTCTCTCTCTCTCTCTCTCTCCTGCCTGCCAGGCACGCAGGCCCCGGCAGCACCTCCCCCACGGGTTCGGGAAAATAATTTCTCGAGTGAAAGTGAAAAAAACTATTTATTTAACAAACAGAGTCCCCTGCTGTCACAGGGCAAAAAAGGATATTAAAACCCCCTCCCCTGTCCCCTAAAAGAGGACTCTGGATTTTAGAGTTCTTTATGTAGGTAAAACCTGCAGTCCTACGCTGGGCCGGGCCGGGCCAGGCAGGGTCCAACGATCCCCCTTGGAGGGTCCCACCGAGCAGGTCCGGAGATGGGAGCTGGTCTCGGATGAAAAGCAAGCCAAAAACAGTCCAAAAAGGAACAGAAGCCGCTGAGGTAGATCACAGTCCCTTCTCCACTGAAAGCCGAAGAGACTAGAGAGCAAAAGTCCTCTAATCAACAAATGTTGTCAGAATTGGGAGAGAAAAGAATGCAAAACATTCTAGTTACAAGGTCAAGCCAGCCGCTTTGAAGAGTTCTCTCGGCTTCTCTCTCCCCCCTTTGCAATTTAAAGGTACACTAGAGATCAAGCAGGCGATGGGGAATACAGTATGGACATAGAATCACCCCAAGACATCACTGCACACAGTTTCACAGTAGCGTTCTCCTCAGAAAGCTCTGCGTGTGCAAAGCAATTCTGTCTACGACTAATGGGACTTGGGTCGGATTCAGCCTGAAACGTGTCACTAAGCTGCTATCACACAGGCACTGTGGCCAAATGTCCACCATCCAGCCTAGAATGTCAACCTGCAGAACATTCCCACTGTGCTCTAGACACACTGCCACCATGTATCCTGAAGCAAAGGTAGTAGGGGTATGTGTTTGCTGTTACTGGGGAACAGGAAGACTGACAACCTTGTAGGCTTTAGAACAATCATACTCAAACACATCATTTTATTGACATATCTTTAAAAGCAAAATAGATCTACTCTGCTGTCATTGTCTAGAAAGGAAAAGGAATCTAAAACTCGTTTATAATCTCAGTTTTTGACGTTTTTGGCACGATTCACCATTTGCTAACTATAGTATTTTCTTACTATAAAATAATTCAGATGCTAAGGATTGTAACCTAAAAAAAGAAAAGTTGATTTCAATTTTAAAAATGCAGAGATAATTTTTTTTTAGCACTGCGAGAGGAATAAAATTATGTAAATACCAGTCTGTAAAGAATTTGGACATAATGGAATAGCATTTAAGCAACCATACCATTATCAACTCTTGGACCAAAGTATGGACTTTTGTGACCACATAACATGGGTAATTTTATCATGTATCATATCCGCCACCATATAAGAAACAAATGTTACTGCCAGCTTCTAAACCTACAAAATTTCAGAGTTTCAGTCCAAGAGCTTGAGCAAAATGGTCTACCTCCTTTTACTAAACTAGATATCAGCCTGAACATCCCTTCACTCTAAATTCAGACCAGATTCAATGTCCATTTCCATAAGCTGCCTAGTCATAATTTCACATTTTTGATTTCTGTTCATAACATGATAGCATAGGCTCAGTTCTGCTGTGGGGAGCAATTCTAATATGAAGAAAAAGTTATTTTTAAGATCTGTCCACAAATCTGGAAGCTCCCCTGCTGAGCTTTAAAATCTTTTTCCACCCTTTGTTTCCTTTTCTCAGCCCTTCAGGTCTTTCTAGAAATAAACCACTCTAAGATAAGCAATAGTGTAGGAGCATTTTTACAAACACACTTTCAAAATCTGGAGCATATATTCAACATACATAATCCAAATTTAATGGAAAGAGTATCTCAATTGACAATTGTAATTTTATCACTTTGATGTTGTAAAATGCCTCCAATTTTACAACAGCAACATTTACTACACAAACTCATTTTGCAAGGAATAGCTTTGTAGTTGTAATAATCCTCTTGACAGATTTAATAGTAATTTTCAAAGCTGGAGAAACAACACTGTTTATTCCTTTTACTGTTAATTTGAACAGAAGATTAAAAAAAGGAAAACAGTGTATTTAGATTAGTATCTCTCAATTTCAAGAGTATTTTGTTACAGCTGGCACCTTTAGGAAAACCCTAAATATGCATTTTTGAGAGTGATGTGGAATGAATCAGATGATAATAATTCCCCCTTTAGCAACAAAGGAAAAATGGTTTTCTACCTTTTCTCAGTCTCTGTTACATCTAAGCTACCTCCAGTGCCTCTCCAAAGTGAAGTTAATGAGAAAGTTGTATCTATTTAAAGTCTGTAAACCGACAAAATGAAGCTAGTATATCTACAAAAATACATACGCATCCACCTTTTTGCTAAGTGGGCCACAGGAACAACCTAAATAAATAACTAAATAAATAAATAAATGCATACATACATACGTACATACATTTAAAACTGTAGTCATAGTAAATTAAGGCTTTCTATTTTTCTACACCATGAGATTTTTTCTCCTTTTTTGTACTATGGAAGCAATGAAAGTGTAAAAGTACATAGTTTTCCTTAATGCTGCTGGCAGTCTTCTTTGCATCATTTAGTAATGGAGCAGAGAGAGTCCCAGCTCAAAATAAACAAAACAAAACTTTGCATATAAATACATTTGAGCAGAAAACTCATTAATCTCTCTCTCAGACCTGACTCTCCATATCAATACCTCACAGGAAAAAAGCATTCAGATTCTTATGAAACAATAGCACAACAGAGTGGCTCTGAGGTGAAAAATGTGCAGATAGAGATGGAAAATGTTAAATCCAAAGATGAAGACAGAAAAATGCACATCAAATTACTGTCCAAAAGTTCTCCAAAAGTTAGAAACCTCCTAAAAGCCTGGTTCTGGTCAGGATTTGGGGTTTTCTTGAGTCCTACAACATGAATGCAAGCACATTGAAAAGAGAGTATGAGCTGCCTCCAGTGTTTACCTGATTTAGTAAACTAAAGCCCAATTCCAAAATCCTGCCATCTTTTGGATTTCTGCATCCTTTAAGAAGAGCATTTGGCTGATAAAATTTGGACAGGAAAAATTTTTGCTAGGTTTGAACACCTTGGATTCCTTGTGGTCTAGAAATGAACTGTGCCAAGGTGCCCTCTTTTGCTATAGACAAGTGATGTGGCACCTCAAAAGCAAGCTCATCCGTGTTTATGTGTATTGATGTATCTCTTTATATCCAGAGGTATATGTAAATATATGTAAAGGAGTGGCTGGAGTGCATGGAGGCTTGTCTTGGAACAGCTTACAAAACAGCAGAGAGCTATCATGCTGAAGCAACCTGATGGTTTTCTGTGAAAAGGCAAGTAACCTTGGTGGCTGGCCAAAGCACAGCCTTTGCCACAATCCCCTGATCAACAAACCAGTGGCCAATAAGGCAGGTAGGAAATTGGACAGAGTGGTGTCTCAAGGAGTTGTGATGAGTAGTGCACAATCCCAATGGCAGGCAGTAACCAGTGGCATCCCTCCCATCCATCCATCCATCCATCCATCCATCCATCCATCCATCCATCCATCCATCCGTCTATCCATCTATCTATCTATCTATTAATAGAAACACACAACCTATATCCAAGGTCTGAAAAAGAATGGCATGAGAAGAGGCAGGTTTCTTCCAAAACACAATTTGCGGGTTATTATTAGCACTAGTAATAAAAATTTTCTCTGAAGACATGCAAAAGCGATATTCAGTTGTTCCCTAGGTTCCCATTTTAATTTATTTTTCCCTTCTTTCTCTGAAACAAATTTACTGTAATTGAAAGGAATCATTTATGATTTACGCATCTTATCAGCAGGGTGTTGTGGGAGGACCGATTAGTGAGTTTTATTGCTGTGTTTCTTATGAAAGAATGAGACAAGAGAAATAATAACCCAGAGCTTCCATAGCAATGAAGAAGGAGATAATCTTCAGGGTGACCTATTTGAGGATTCTGAAACAGGTAGTAGAGGAAGGCACCCTTCTGAGCTGTGGAGGGCCAGACATATTATAATGCAATTTCTTTATTACAAGTTTATTACATGCATTGAGATTTATACCAGTTTTGTTTAAGGCATCTACTCACTCACTGTTCTGTGTGCTGTGCTATCTTTTGAGAGAAATAAATTCAAAAATATAAACAAATGTTTTATTGTCCAGAAGAGAATTTTCCCAAGTTACCAAAACTTTCTTCCACTTCTTCTCAAGTCACTAATAACAAAGCCACTGTCTCAGCAGGAAAAGAATGCAGGTTTTTCAGAATCATACCAAAAAATCACAAAGTTAGGTTATGATAAATCAGAGAAGGTAAAGAAAAGGAACAGTAACATTAAGACATGCGATGCAAGGCAATTTCTTCATCTTTCAGCAAAGAATGTCATTTAACAGTGTGATGCAGAGAGATTGTTTGGTGTCATCATGACCAGAAATGTTGGGTTAAGTTGTCTGCTGAAAGCAATGGACCACTTCTTGTTTATCTTTGATATGTGTGTGACCACAACCTGTAAGTCAAAACCAATATCTTTTCCAGAAACAAATTAGAAGGTAGTACAGACTGTATCTGCTGGTTTACGCTGCCATCCCGACCCTGAGTATCTAAACACCATTATCAGGCAGTACCAACCCAAGAGAGGAATCCAGCCTATGCATAAACTGTGTATCATCATTCACAACTTGTGGATGGTTTTTTTTTTTGTTATCAATTACTTCATCTTGGCCCTATGGTGCTGCCACCTTTTCACATTTCAAATTCCAGACTAGCACAAGCAGCAAACTGTTACAGGTGAGGAACGGTCATGCTGGGATTTCTGCTAATGGCCTGGCTGAAAAAACCTTCAGATGCTGTAATTGCTACAGTAAATGATAACTTCAGGGTGTCCTCATACCTCTAACAATTTGTTCCCACCTTGGTTGCCCACATCATGTTGATATCCAAAACAGATGGAGACTGGCAGTACACACTCCCTAAATATCAAACTTCCAAACTGAGTGCATACTACAGAAGGTCATCAGCAATTTAATTTTGTGTTTTGTTGAACGTGAGGCTTGTTAGAAGAGACAAGGAGAATTTCATATTCTCAATCCCTGCAGAAATCCTTCTCTACCAGAAGTACAGGTCAATGTAATCCTCAAGGAGAAAATAATGAAAACAAAAATATGTGAGAAAAGAAGAAAAATTATTTTTTCTGATGAGACATTTCAGTAAATTAGTTCTTCAAGAAATCTAGCATAGCATTCCTATAAGGACCTGAGTCATGAAATCCATGCTCAGCCACTTAGTTCCTGTCACAGACCAGAGTTTAAAGGCTGAAGTTTCTGAGGAATGCCCCAACACACAGGAACTGACCTACTGACTTCTAAATCAAGAGCTCCAGTCTAGGCAAATAAAACACACGGAGTTATGAAATAGGAAAAAGAATGCAACACATTGTGTGCAGCACAAAAGAGCACAGATTTTGCTGTGAGATGGCTGGGATTTCTCCACTTTGTATTTCCTGCCATTTTTTTCTCACATGGGGCTGTTTTATCAATTAGCAGCACATGTGTGAAATAAAGGTTCAATTAAATAGAAAGAACCAGCACAATTATGTGCATTAAAACATGGCAAGATACTGGCATTTATTCAGTATTATAATCTGCCTCCAGAAAGCAATGAACACTGTGTGACACAAAGCCATGCAATTGTTTCTAAAGAAGAGATTTTCTCCAGAGACCACTATTGTTCAAGGCAGGAGATGTAACTTTGCTCTCTTAAACGAATTGCCATGGAGAGACAGGGCACTGTCCATTGGTTTCCAGTTCCAAGAGATGCAAACAAAAGTTGCTTCTCTGTACATTATTAACTGCTCAGACTTATACTGTAAAAAGCACTAATTTCAAGAACAGGAAAGTCTGTGTCATACATAAATATCAATGAGGAAGACAGCCCTCTTTAAACTCTGAAACAAAATGTTTTTAACACTCTAAAGCTTCTGCTTGTTCCTTCCTTTTCCTCAGCAAGATGCGCTGGGCAATCCAAAGTTCTGGGTCATAACTCATCTTTTTACTTTTAATCCTCCTCCTCCTCATTGCATTCTGCTGCTTGCATAGCCCACGGTGTCTACACAGCTTCCACTGTCACCAGAGCTCAGCACTACCCCACTAATGCACTGGCTGCCTCCCATGGGCCTGACTCTCCTTTTTAACAAACTGCATATTATATCATTTATATCTAAGCTTAGTAAACATGTCTATTTTATTGTAATGGTATTGGAAATGGAAGACAGCTTTCTGACAGACTTAGAATCATGCAGAGACAGGATTCGTTAGCTAATATGTAATTTCAAACCATGGCATATAAATTTCTGCTATTTCTAGCGGGAAGATACTTGGTTTCTTCATTGTGCTGACTGAAATTAATGGTAAAGAAATTAAAATTCAAATTATTGAGCAAGGTAGATGATTGATTCAACTTTCTGGAAAGGAGCAGTTTACCTGTTTCATCTCTTATCAGAACACTTCTGTCAAGATATGATTCGTGGACAAAGAACTCCTACTTTCAGGATTTTTTTTCCAGAAAATGGTGATTATATAACTCAGGTAGAGTTAAGGTGCAGAAACCTTGGGAACCACAGTCATAAAGGACAGAATTACTTGGAAATGTATAAATATACTTCAGATTCACCCTTCACATACTCACAGACCCATAGTGGGAAAGCAGAATTGGTACTGTAAGAAGTACAGTGAAAGCTGAAGAAAATAAACGTTTCCAGTCCTCAGTTTCATCTTGAAAGCTTCTGAAATCTGCACACTTCCTCTGCGACAACTTGCGCGCTATCGGCCTGCAGGAGGTGGCATTCAGAAAACGCTTGTTACAGTGAGACTGACCCTACACTACACATCCCCATATGGACCTAAAATGTTTGTAGGCATCTCTTTGGTAAGGAATATCCCAGTGTGCAATCTCTCATGGTGGCCATTGACACAGGAACTGTGATTACACAGCACAAACACAACTACAGAGCAGTGACAAAGAGTCTGTAATTCCACCCAGCCTAAACTGGATTTTTGTTTAGCAAGGCGGGATTAGCCATAACTCATTCTTATACACCATCTGAAGTTACTGCACATGGTCAAGACTGATGATACACAAAACACACGGTGCCCAGTAAAATCACACCAAGACAATGGTTGCAATTGCTGATATGAGTCTGGTTTTGTTACTAGCACTGTGGAGCTCTGCAGATTACATCATGCAGATGGTTTCTATACCTGGCATCCATTCAACCTGCACATATACTTATCCACCTCCACCTGTCTGCTTAGCCAAACCAGTAATGGGGAAAAAAAAAAGCCAGGCAGCACATAAATCCATCTGCACTGAATACAGAAAGTTAATATTAAATACTGTGCAATGGAGAAGTACTTCAGATTTCAAAATGGAAACATTCCCATTTAGAGAAGCAGGGAATTCAGGCCACAGTAGAAAAAGAGAAACTGAACACTCTTACGTGTTCAAGCACAGCAGATGCCAGAAGCATACAACATTTCAAAACAAAACCAGCAGGTAGACAGCTGTCTACTCAGTCCTACTATCAGTCAGTACTGTCTTGCACTGTTAGCCTACAATATCTATTTTCTTCAAATCTGTTATGGGGTCCTTGCTTCCTCAAAAAATGGCATCAAGATCCCAGAGTTTATTGACAGGGGACATAAATGAAGATACAGAGGAAGCACCTACTCAGTTGAAAAAATAAATTTCTTTTTCCAGAATAAGAATTCTGACATGAGTTAGTGATAAATATGTATTTTAAAAAAAAATCGTTATACTCCAGGGATAATTATTTCATTCTTTTTCTCTTCAAAAGAAAGATAATCCTCAAGCTGAAGGTCAAAAGCTTTCTCAGTCTTGGCATTATGACATGTAGCCTGGCAGTATTTGAATGGGACAGAGAGATGGCCTCTCCTTGACAAATTTTGTGCAGCTATACGTAGGAGAAGGTGTGGAGTTTTGTTATATTCTGCTTTCCTATAAGCTTTAGAGTTATGCATCTTCCTGAGTTGAGTTGTTTGCCATATTATGTACTTATAATAAACCACACACAACTCTTGTCTTTTCCTGATATGGGGAAAGCACCAGTTACTCACACTTTCTAAGTCCTGCACAGCTGTTATTCCAAGGTTTTCCTGGAACTGTAGCCAGGATGGAAATACTTGTAACCAAGGCTTTGAGGTTGCTAAGAATTAATTATGAATGGAAACGTATGAGAGAAAAAGAGACAGCATTGGAACAAACAGCAGAACAAGGGTTAAAAAGATAATGTAATGAACAAGGCAGCTCCCAGTCAATCACACTGAGGAATGTGTCAAACCCAGACAACACACATTGTGATAAGACCTCAGCAGAAATTACTCATTAATGTAGGGCATTCTAAGAGCAGAAGAATGGATGGCAACAAGGCTGCAGAAAATCATACACACCATTCCCTCCTCTTATCACCACAGGAGAATAAACACGATTCCTAAACGGATATGATATATTTCTTTAAAAAGTAATTCATCACTGCTGATCGTGAGGAACCCCAGAGCTGTGACCAGGACTCAGCAGCCAGTTTCTCTGGTCCTTTGTGTCCCACAAAGTGCCAGACCACTCAGGCACACTTGGTGTCTGTGGTAAGTGGAAGAATGAGTGTGAGTAAAATCAACTTATTCGAAGCTTCTGCAAGCAACTTTTGCCTTTCCCTTCCTTTTAGACCTGATCTGTTTTGCTATATCACTTACCAACAAATTTCTCTATATAATACCTATACTAACACCATACGGCCATGCCCATAACAGGGACCTGTCTTATGAGGTCTTAGAAGAGTTCTAAAGACTTTTAACCAGATAATAAAGTTATCTAGAAATTAATAGTCATCAATATAATGTTATCTTCTTTTCACATTAAGGATTTTTTTCTTATAACACATATTCCTCAGCATTTCTTGGGCAACAGGAAAAAGCAGAGCTTTTCCATCTTCCTGAACTCAGACCACAGGTAACTGTAGATGAAATGAAAGAACTACCAAGCAGGCTGTCACACTGATTGCTTTTGAGTTATCTGTCTGGACTAGTTGAGAACCATACTGTGCATCCATGGAACAAACTGTTTGTTAGTGTTGTCAAGAAGGAGGTTCTGAAATATTTTCTAAGTTTTGAAACAACAGCTGTTGTTTTAACAGCAGTCATTTTCCAGTTACTGTGGTAAGCACACCACCCCATGTGACTGAGGACTGAAGAGTGTAAGGATGGGATATTTCAGGAGGTCAGGCTTCCAGGCAAGAAACTGAGCATCATGACAGAGCTGCCAATAGCCTTGTGGAAAGTTTATGGTGAGAAAATAACAAAGCTTGTCAAGAAAAAAACAAGGAGGTCCTCTTTCCCTGAAAGCTGCCATACAAAACTTAAACATGGAAACTTCCTAATGAGCACTGTTATTGTTTTCTGTTTGACACAGAGGGTAACAGAAAACAGATGTTTCTGCATAGGGGAAGGGAAGGGAAGGGA
>VWPU01012539.1:0-33598 GCA_013398955.1 Callaeas wilsoni
TTTTCCTATATCTTTGCCTGAAAACTCCGTAATTTCAAAGGTATAATAACTGGGGGAAGGGTGTCATATTCTGCATTCCAAGGAGGTTTCTAGCTTCTTTGGCAGGCATCTGTCTTTCAAATCAACATCTTAGTAAAACTTTGTTGGAGATACTAGTTTTAAGAAGAAGATGTATTACAAACTTGATAAAAATCACAGCTAATAGTTCCGGGGGGGAAAAAAGAAATTTGCATATACAATTGTACATGGCTTAATGGTCTAAAACCTGTTTATATATGCCTTCTACATTTGCTATATGGCATTTCAATGGATAGTTGGAATCTATGGAAATTATTGAGACATTTTCAGTATGAGCACAAAACCTATTAAAATGCATTGAGTATGTATTTGAAGTCAAGTAATTAATTTACCATACTACTAAGCACAGTGATTGTCTGAAGCACAGGTTGATTTATAAATATCTTGTTCTATGATTTGAAGAAAAATTATAAGCCAAAGAGCAGAATTTGGTTTGCAATGCAGTAAAAAAAAAATAGTTATTAGGTGTGTCTAAAAATTATTTGTCTCTTGTAGGAGGTAGACATCTAAAATGGGCAGATGTTGCACAGTAGCCAAGATTTTTGTTATGCTGAGGCAGTGATTCAACATTCAACCTGGGGAATCCAAATAGGTTTTAACAGGTCTGTACAAGGTTAATAAATTAGCCTGTTTCTACACTGGAAGAGGAAAGTGCAAAGGCTACATGAACACTACCATAGAAATAGCCTCTTTTGTGGAATCACTTCTCAAGAATAATTCCCACAGAACATAATTCCTACAATCCTTCACTGTGAGGTAGTATCAGAGTGTGGGTTTGTGTGACTAAGGGCTCCATGGCCAACCCTTTCTTTTGCATGCAATGTAGTTTTAATTGTAATACTAGTTTTTGTTCTGCCTATTGTTATATGTACATTGTTTTAGTATAAATTTTAGTGCCAGCTCTTAATGGCTAGTGTCTGAATGTGCTGCAAGCCTCTTCACAATTTATTCCAGAAGACATTTTTTAGTGAAACTTGGAGAAGTTGGATTGACCACGTTAACAAGGTAGCAACTACCTAGCAAGATAAAGATATCATACAAAAGACATTTGAGCAAATATAAGAAAGCAACAAACTTAGTTCACTTTTAAAATAATTTAATTATGGTTTCAATTTGTAATTGTTTTTAATTGGCATGTAGAAGGAGATCTGATGACTAGGCATAGCAGTTATGTCACATGTAAGAACTACATGTGATTAATCAGGCTCATGGCAAACAAAAACTTCAACTAAATAAACAACCCCTCTGAAGCTGATGGGACCACACAATGCACAAGTAAGCATGAGCAAGGGTATTTATTTAGCCATGGGAAACCAAAAAAACCCAATTATTTCATTTCAATGAGTCAAATCTAGCTGTACTCAGAAAAAAAATCCACTGATACGAATGGAATTTTCCTTGAGTAAAGAGGCAGCATCTGGTTAGACTGAATATCAGTTTAGACCCCAGAGGGAACAAGCTGAAACCCTTCATCATACTCTCAGAGATCCTAAACATTTAAGGATTTTCCAGGATTTGTAAATGCTTCATAAACAATGTGGGCCACCCAAATGCTTATGAACAATGAATAGCAAAGTAACTTGTAAATAGAATCCTAATTTGGAGATATATCAGTAACTGGTTTTTAAGATTAATTCACCATCTCCTCTGGGAAAGTCAAGAGGTGCCTTTTATGATGGTGCCAGCCCTGCCAAAACTTAATATATACTTGTATTTACATGTGCTTCTTTCAAGTCCGTAAGTTAGATCCTACTCCCAATATTCAAATGACATTGTGTAAAGCCATAATTTAAAGAGGATTAGGTTTACCGAATTAGTCTTAGGTTGTTCTATTTCCTTTTTCATATACTTCTGTGTGCCGGTTTGGACACAAATCCAGGAGGATACAACCTGAAATGGGCATCTCTCTCTGTCTCTCTCGCTCTCTCCTGCCTGCCAGGCAAGCAGGCCCTGGCAGACCATCCTCCACAGGTTCAGGAAAATAATTTCTCAAATGAAAGTGAAAAAAACTATTTATTTAACAAACAGAATCCTTTGCTGGCATGGAGCAGAAAAGGATATTGAAACCCCGTCCCCTGTCCCCTAAAGAAGGTTAGTGGATTTTAGAGTTCTTTCTGTAGGTAAAATCTGCAGTCCTACACTAGGCCAGGCCAGACCAGGCAAGGGTCCGATGATCCCCCTTGGAGGGTCCCATCAAGCAGGTCCCGGAGATGACAGCTGGTCTTGGACGAAGAAGCAAGCCAAAAACAGTCCAAAAAGGAACAGAAGCTGCTGAGGCCGATCGCAGTTCCTTCTCAGCTGAAAGTTGAAGACACTAGAGAGCAAACTCCTTTCTTTGCCCTCCTCACTAGGAGAAAAATGTAAACGTTCTAACTGCAAGGTCAGGCTAGCTGCTTTGAAGAGTTCTCTCGGCTTCTCTCTTCACTCTTTTCAATTTAAAGGTACACTAGTGATCAAGCAGGCAATGGGGAATACAGTATTGTCATAGAATCACCCCAAGACATTCTGGAACTGAGATCACACTACGCAACAACAGAAATATTTGTGCTTACACATTAGACTATAAATGCTTTGATTTTGCATAAAATGATGAGTGATTTTTTTCTCATCCTTAGTTTTAAAGGTCTCATATGACAGATATAGCACACTGGGTGATACTCATTTCAATTTTTTTAAGTGACCTACATTAAAGAGTGAGACTGCCCTCAAGAGATTTAATTACATGGTTCCAGAAACACTATGTTGAAAAGTTTGCAAAATTACAGATGACACCAAGCTCAGTGGTGTAGTTGACACAATAGAAGGAAGGCATGCCATCCATGGGGACCTGGACAAACTAGAGAAGTGGTCCCATGAGAACCTCATGAGGTGCAGCAAATCCAAGTGCAAGAGTTAGACCAGGGAGATAAACTCATTGTTCGAGCAGCCCTGCCAAGATGGATGAAAAACTGGACATGAGCCAAAGGTGGATGCTGGCAGCCCAAAAATTCAACCACATTATGGTCTGTATCAAAAGAAGTGTGTCCAGCAGGTCAAGAGAGGTGATTCTCCTCATTTACTCTGTTCTCATGAGACCCTGCCTGGAGAGCTGTGTCTGGCTCTGGGGCTCTCAGCACAAGAGAGACATGGACCTGTTGCAGCAGCTTCAGAGGACGGCCACAGAGATGATTAGAGGACTGGGGAACATCTCTTGTGGACACAGGCTGAGTGAGCTGGGGTTGTTCAGCCTGGAGAAGAGAAGGCTCTGGGAAGACCTAACTGCAGCCTTCCAGGACTTGAAGGGGGCTCATAGAAAACAAGGACAGCAATTTTTTATATGGGCACATAGTGATAGGGCAAGAGGGAATTGTTTTAAACTGAAAGAGGAGATATTTGGATTAGATGTTAGGAAGAAATTCTTCATTATGATGGTGGTGAGGCACTAAAATAAACTGCCCCTCTGAGGATGTCCCATCCCTGTCAGTATTCAAGGCCAGGTTGGATGGGGCTTTGGAAAACTTCATCCTGTGGGTGTAGATTGGAACTAGGTGAACCTTAAGATCCCTTCCAACCCAAGCCATTCTAGAAGATATAAAAAATATGCTCTACACCACAGCCAGGGAGAATGGCCCTCCTTGGAAACTCTTGCAGAGAGCACCAAGGGAGACTAGAGGTTGACTAGAGGCTTTTGGAATTGTGGATAGAGAACATCTGAAGACCACTATTCTCCAACTGAAAGAGAGATACTGTCAGCTTATGAAGGTGTTCAAATTGCTTTGGAAATTATTGTCAATGAAGTACAGCTCGTCTTGGTACGTAGATTGCCCATGTTGGGCTACATGTTCAAAGGGAGGGTCTCTTTATGCGTCATGCAACTGATGTTACATGGAGTTGAACTGATCACAAAAGCTCAAATAGGAAACCCTAGTCACGCAGGAATTTTGAAAGTGATCAGGGACTGATCAGAAGCCAAAGATTTTTTTATGTCACCAGAGGAGGAGGTGCTGAAGAGGCCCCATTGTATAATAAAATACCAGAAAGTGAGAAGCAATATACCTTTTTTTAATAATGAGTCCTGCTGCATTGTAGAAAAGCATCAGAGGTGAAAAGCACCTGTATGGAGCTTCCTACAGGTCACAGAAACTGGTGATGGAGAAGGTGACTCGAATCAGTTTATAGAGACGAAAGTTATCCAGCTGGTTCTAGAACATTGCTGAAGGAGGAAAATGGCCAATACTTTGCCTCTATACTGACTCCTGAATGTACTTGGTAGGTAATGTGGGAGGATCAGGAAGCGTGGTGTGGGTCTCAAAGGGATTTGATTTTGAGTAAGAATAAATAAAAAATTTAATTTCAGGACATTAATTACCATATAACACAGTGTGTTATCAGTTCTATTGAGGCTATATGCCCATTACCACACTGGGTACATTGTGGCATCAATTTTTGCTATGCCAGATCTGCAGATCTGAGCCCTAATGTGTCACCTCCAATTGACACATTAAAGAATGAACTTTGAGGAAACCAGACAAGTGAAGTTGTGATGGAATTTGAGTTGGCTTCAGCAAGCAACAATGCACACACCCATCTTCTCTACCTGAAAGACTGTTACGACAGATGGAGCTCAAGGTCATGGACTAAATAAACTCAATGGACTTCCATAGGAACGGTCCATAGACTAACGGAATGATATCTGTCTGTATATTTATTAAAAGACACAAAAGGTTATGGGGTACTGGGAAATCTGGGACCCAGCATGATACAAATTATATGGAATAACTGGCAGATACTGCTTTTTGCTGGGGTAGAGTTCATTTTCTTCTTAGTCACTGGTTCAGTGTTTTGGCTTTACTATGGGAATTCTGTTGGTAGCACATAGATGTTTTGGTTGTTGTCCAGTAGTGCTTACCCTAAGCTAAGGACATCAGTTGCCCACACTCTGTCAGTGAGCAGGTCCACAAGAAACTGAGAGGGACCACGGCCAGGACAACTGACCCAAACTGGACAAAGGGATATTCCACACTACAGAGCATTATGCCCAGTATATAAACTGTGGGAAGCTGCCCAGAATGGTGGACAATAACAGCTTGAGGACAGGCTGGGCATTGATCAGCGGAGTGTGAGCAATTGTACTATGCATTATTTCTTTTACTTGGGTTTTATCGATCTCTCTCCTGCCTCACTCCTTCTTATTGGTATGATTATAATTGTTATTGTTATATTTTACATTGTTTCAATTATTGAACTGTTCATACCTCACTCCATGAGTTCTCCTCCCCATTGCACTGGGAGGAGAGTGAGGGGAGTGGAGTCACAAGGGAAAGAAGGGAGACAGTAGTTGTGTGGCATTTAGTTGCTATCTGGGGTTAAACTACAACATCTGCCCAAAGTGTATTGCACTTTTCCCTCTTGAATTGCATTGTATTTTCTCAGTTCCTCCAATGTAGAGGAGTTTAATTTTAAGGTTTTCTTATCCTTGCCTATCTCTGCAGTTCCTCCCATGAACAAATATCAGATACAATTTCCATAAACTCTACTCAATGTCTAACTATTAACTGAAGAGCAGATCCAGGACAGACCCATGCGAATAGTAAACTATTGGTAACTACTCATGTTCAACAATAATCTTTATGTGCCTTAAACATGAATTTCATTAAGATTATATAGTTTTCTTATCACAACAAAAAAAATGGATAGATGCAGAATATCTTTACTTTTACTTCACCTACAAGCCTACCATTATATTCAAGATTAAAATCAGACTTGACACAGTTTTGGCTGTGTATCTTCTTTGTTTTCTGCCAGGTAATGACAAAGAATTCATCTGATTGCTCTTGCAATGTGTTTTGCATGAATCAAAGTAAATGGACTAGCATATAGAATCTTATAGGGCCTCTCTGTCTTTCATTTCTTCTGTCATGGTTTGACACTGGCCAAATGCCAGGCACCCATGAAAGCTTCTTGCTAACCCTCTCCTGCCACAGCTGGGCAGATCAGAGAAAAAAAATTAACCAAGGGTTTGTGAATTGAGATAAGGACTGGGAGAAAACACTCCAAGGGCAAAATAGGCTCAACTTCAAGGTACAAAATGAATTGATTACTAAAAAAATCAGAGGAGGATAATGAGAAGTAAAATAAGCCCTTAAAAACACCTTTTCTTCCTCCACCCCCTCCCTCCCTTCCACCAACAGTGCAGGGAGACAGGGCATGGGGGTTTTGGTCAGTTCGTCACCCGAGATTTTCTGCTGCTCAAGGAGAGGAGTCCTTCCCATGGAGGANGAGGAGTCCTTGGAGGAAGAGAGTTCCTCTCTTGGGAGACAGTTCTCTGTGAACTTCTCCCGCGTGCATCCACTCTCACAAGCAGCAGTCCTCCCAAAACTGCCACAATGTGAGTCCCTCCCACAGGCAGACAGTCCTCCCAAAACTGCTGTGGCGTGGGTCACTCCACAGCATGCAGCCGTTCAAGATCAGGCTGCTCCACCCTGTCAGCAGGGTCTCCCTCTCTCCTCTGGGTCTCCCACTGGATCACAGCCTCCTCCAGGCATCCACTCGCTCCAGCATGAGCACCTCCCCCACGGGCTGTGGGTGGATCTCTGCATCCCCCTTGGACCTTCATGGGCTGCAAGGGCACAGCTGCTTCACCATGGTCATCACCATGGCCTGCAGAGGAACCTTGCCTCTGGCACCTGGAGCACCTCCTCCCCCTTCTTCTTCACTGACCTTGGTGTTTCCATGTTATTTCCCTCACATGTTCTCACCTCCTCCTCTTCTCTGGCTAGGAAAAAACTGTGCACACTTTGTTTTGATTTTCTTCTTAAATATGTTATCACAGAGGCATTACCAACCTCTCTAATTGGCCCAGCTTTGGCCAGCAGCATGTCCATCTTCAGAGCCATCAGCCATTGGCTCTGCTGGACACAGTGGAAGCTTCCAGCAGCTTCTCACAGAAGCCACCTCCATGGCCCCCCCGCTACCAAAAACCAGGCCGTGCAAAACCAACACGCCTTCAGATGAATTTTAACTGAAAATTTTACTTGGGAGAAAAAATTCCATTTGTAATAAAGGTTAAAATTCTACTTTGAATTTTAAGGAAACTAATTCAATTTCTTGAATCAAAATAACTTCTGGTGTAAAGTTGTTATTTTGATGATTTGTTGGTTGCTTTTTCCCCTGCATTGTGAATGTCATTAATAATAAAAAGTATTTAAAATCTCACTCCTGGATCAGAAATATTTTTTTCTCAGGGCCAGAGTACACTTTATTTGATAAAAACTAGTGTTTGCAATTAAATTTTCAGTTTATTTTAAAAAGTGCGTTAAGTTATTTTGTTCTAGAAGGACCAAGAATAGTTACCTTAGGTTTTTTATTTTTTTATTACAGGTAAGTAACAGTACCTAAGTTCCGTGAAACCTAACCCTTAAGTGAAAGGTCTTGAGTGATTATCAAGGTAAAAAGTCCTCATTGCAATTTTTAGTTATTTTAAAGTGTAGAAATCTAAATGGGGAATATATTTTAATCATGTTTGCAATTAAGAGAAGAAGTTGAATTTTCAGTGATCAAAAAATATGAGCAATTTATTTTTTGCCTCATTTCTCACTATACTGTAACAGATAACAGGAAATCGATGCAGCATATAAAAATATTCTCACTGACAGCTATGCCTACACCTGCTCATAGTCTTTTCTCTTCTTTTTTAAGCATGACCTAATAATATTTTAGAACCTGCTAAATGTTCCTGTTTTGAGAAACTGGACTGTGGATGAATATTCTGGAAGGTCATAATGCTTATGCTACATTGTGCATACTTAGTGTTTTGATTTAACACCGTAGAACAAAAGTTTAAAACAAATATTTTAATGTAGAATATACTTGGATTTGTACTGCTGAAAACAAAATATCCTAGAACAAACCATTCTTTTACTCACTAGTCTATTCTTTATATTAAAATTGGCCTAATTTTAAACATTAGCTCTTTCAGACACTGAAATTTTGCAGACATGGACTCTTCTTGGAATGACAGTTCATAGTCCTGCAGATCTTTTACCAGTCTTTACTCCCTGTTAAAATGATGAAGCTTACTACATTTTGACACACCTAGTCTCATTCTTGCATAATAAATAGTTCTAGGAAAGAAAAAAGAAAAAGAACCAAGGAAGCTATCCAAAAGGAATCATGAAAGACTTACACAGCTTATATTCCATTATAACTCAGGAAATCTCTAAACTATCTTGAATTGTTCATAATAGACCACCTAAACATAATATTGTTCCATGTTGAAACACACTGCTTTGGGTACTGGTTGTGAAAACAGCTCAGAAAAGAGCTCAGTGATTTTAGGTAAACACTTCTAGGAATCAATGCATTATTTAAAAAACAACATTTATTTACATGAATCTTGTGTTGTGGTAGGTGCAGATTTCTACAGGAGAACAATACCAAGAACAGGAATGAATTATTTAAGTCCAAGCTAAAATTAATTTTAAATCTTACAAAAGACAATACATTTACCTCTTGGGTTAACTAGCATCTTAAATCAGATTTTTTATGGTAATCTTACATAGTTTTATACATATGTAGTACTTATATATATGATACTTATGTACTACATATACTTGTACTTATATATGTACAAATGATATATGAAGACAGAGGAAAAATACTAGGTACAAATATAAATACACTCACTACTGGATAGTAAATACTGTTACAGACAAGAAACAACAGGTAGGTATAAAGAAGATAACTGGAGATGGCATCTCTAGCAACACACACTCTACCGAAAGTATGAGTGTCTGTGTTACTTTCCATGTTAACCCACTTGCATTTAGAAATTAATCTGTAGAACAGAAAAAGGGACTTTACAAGAACACAGAACTGTATTTAAAAAGATCAGAATTAGAAAATTGTATATTAGAAAAAAACTGACAAGTAAGTAATTTTGACTTTGTTACCTAACACCACGCTTGGTTTCCTTCTCACTGAAAAGAAGGAAATTAATCTCCAGTGAGATCCCTCAGTACAAAAACTAGGAGTATCTGCTAAGTGTATGGCGTGGTTTAGCTTCATTTATTGAACATAAAGTCTGTCAAAATCTAGAAAGGAATTATGTTTTACTGTACAACTTAAACTTATTATAATCACCTGTGATATATTTTAGTAGAAAAAGTGTTTAAACTTACTCTAGCATTATTTAAAAGGAGTGGAGTATCAAAATCAGCTAAGCTGCTGTTACTCTGGAATGGGAAAAAATCTCAGTATTGGTTCTAAAATCACATTAGTTTCCATTTGTTTGTTTTGCAGGCTAAACCAGACCATGTGATAAACACATTGACATTAGTTTGTAACTTGTCCATTTGGTGGTTATGGTTTCACATTTTTCCCCTTCTTTTATATTTCATACCAAATAGACAAAACTTAGAAATGTGAAATTCAGGAGACATTCTGATCTCCTTAAGTGGATCCAAATCACTACCAGAAAGGCTAAGCACTTGTCACATACCAGAATTAAAACTTTTGCACATGTATCAGAACAAAAAATATCATTCAATCTGCCAAGGGTAAATTAACATTAAAGGTAGTCAGCTCTATTATACATATAAAAAGCATCACATCGAAATTTGGTAAGAGTGTGTTTAAGCACCATCTGATCATGTGAAACTACCACCCTTTTCTTATCCTTTCACTATGTATTTTCTTCATTGAAAAATGGTTTTCTAAACTTGCTTTTGTAAATAAAAGAACTTCTAAAAAACCTGCAGAATCCTGGAAGTGAAGATTCTCAATTCATTATCTGATTTCAGGAACTACAAAGAGTATATTTCATATAATCCATTTTCAAGTAATCTGAGATTCTTACATCCATTCTATTTACTATACACTGTAAGTTCCTAAGTCAAAAGGGCAAAAAGAACAACTAGGCACACAGGACTGCATTTTCATCAGAAGTTATTTAGCATAACCTATATTCTTAACTGTAATTGGAACATGCAGTATAATGGTGTAATAGCTTTCTGAATTGTTCCCTTTCAGAATTCAGAGCACTCTACTTTCAAACTCAAGGCTAAGATTTTTATGACCATATAACTTGTATGTCTGTAAGAGACAATGATTTATCAATAGAGAGGAGTGGAAACAGATCAATTTCCTTTGAAGAAGACATCATTTACCAAGAACAATCCTACTTCTTTTTTGTTCTTTCTCCATGTGAAAATCTCCACTACAAGTCTGTCTGATAAAAAAATTCCACTATTTTCACAGATTTTCAATCTTAGGGTTTCATCCTTCCCACTTTATATCCAAGTCAGTGAAGTTGTTCCTGATTAACATTAGTGAAAATGAGTGAAAAATTACATCTTTGGATTATTTCCCAGATTATTTTTCTTACAGTATGTACTCTCAGAAATTGCCTGTTTTGATAAGACATCCTGGGTGTGAGAAGACTTCGCAGTTTTGTGTTAGCAGATAGAATGAAAAAAAAGAGTAGCAGATGGTGTCCACTTAATCTTGAAATGAGATTAAAAACAACCTTACATCATTGTAGACTTGAGTAAAAGGAAAATGTTTTACTGGGCCTCTGCTTGCCTACATACAGACTTGAACTATAAAGTGCATAAATGCATTTCATTAACTTTTGAAATAAAATAGTAGCAAGTTACTATAATTCACTACAGTAGCTGAAGTATCATGCATCAAGTAGATGGGTTCTTTTTAAAAAAGTTTTTAAAATGAAAGAATACAAAATTACACTAATGGAAGACAATCTCTTGCAAATACAAATAAAAGACAAATCATTTTTGGTCACTATGCTGCATTTTTGTAAATAATAAAATCTGCACTCAAAAAATAATAGATGGTTTTCAATCAAGAATATTCTCCAGATAAAAATGTTAGATTCTGACATGATGTATTTTAGGGAGAAAAAATTAATCCTAATTTTTTTTAATGTGTTCCAACACTGCATTGATAAAAACTTAGAATGAAATATTGAAATTATCTTTTGAACTATTTTAATCCAAGCCAAGGCATGTAGCAAACAATTAAAAATTTTCTTACAGAGTTCTTGTGTTTCGTGGTTTTGTGCTCTTTGTGTTTTTGTGGTTTTTTCCAAGAAAAAGGATATAATAAAGGTTTACGTATAGCCACCATAACACCATACTTCAATTCACCCAGTTTCAAGAACAGCCAACACTAAAACATATTTTAATAGACACAGAAAAGCACCAGAGGAAGTTGTAACCCTTCCCAGATTTTAGGATTTTTGCTTCTAATTTCTAAGACCCAAAATATAACCCATAAATATCAATACTCTTCACCTATGTAATATAAATATCTCCACTTGCATACTCTAAATACATGCACTCTCTACATAAGAATACTATAATATGGATAGAGACAGAATTAAACCTATCAGCCTGTGAATGGCTTTTAACCTTATTTTCATAATGTAAAAGTAATTTCCACCCTCAGATTAGCTCAGTTGGTTAGAAGAGAGTACTAATGATGTCAAGCTTGTGGGTTTGATCTATGTGTGGGCCACTCATTTAAGAGTTGGACTCAGTGATCCTCGTGGGTCTCTTCCAACTCAGAACATTCTGTGTGTGAAATAATCAGTCTAACAAATATATTGAACTGTTCCATATGGGAAGTCATATTTAATCAAGTAAGTAACTGTACAGACTTCTTGTTTTGAAAATATAAAGACAAGTTTGGCAATGTAATTTGCAGCAGATATTGAGAAAACTTTTTCAAATATACAATACAATCAGCTTCCTGTCTATGAGTATCAATCATGCAGATACTGAGGTAAGAAACAATGATGCAGTTTATGCTTTAGGCACCTGAACCTATAACATATAAACTGCACATGTGCGAGAATGTAGCAAGCTGTGAGTAATCACCAGAGGAAGTTGTAACCCTTCCAAGATTACTCATTAGGAATGTGTAATGTCAAAGTATTTACTGAGTGGGTATTTAATATATACACGTTAACCAAAATTTCCTTTCAAGGCCTGTAAACATAACTTAGGAAAAAAAAATACTGGTAACTTGACAAAGACAAAATTCCTATTTTCTTGTTGTCTGCTCCTCTGATACAATAATGAACATGAGTGCAATAGCAATACATTAGGTCAGTATATTGATTTCGGTACCGATTACTTAGATGAGGTGAGGATTCTAGAAGCAGTGAGAATTTCAATAAATATATAAGAAGTAAATAAAATATACTTCTAACATATCTTTGAGGATTTATGAACATTCAAAGATCGAGTTTTATGATACTTCTGTATGCTAACTCAATCTTTTCATTTCACATTAATAGAAACAAGGGAATAAAACCTAGATTATGTAACGCACCTCAACACAAACTCTTTCCCATCAAATCGGAAGATCAAATCATTGACAAAACTCTCTTATGAGAGTTTTCTCTAAATTCAGGAAAACCATTGCAATAGTGTCTTGGTTTAAGAGAATTTTAAGAGATGGACACTCTAAAATGAGTTACCTCCCTTTAGAGTTTTACCCAATCCCTTTCCACCAATAAGGAGAAACAAATACTGTAGATATAAGTGAAAAACGAACAACTTACTAAAAAAAAATAAAATAGCAATAGTCAAAAAATAACAGTAATAGTCACTAGTTACAAAGTTGCTGAAATCTCCTGGACTCTCAGGAACACCGAAAAGCTCCAAACGGTGGCGTACCCCCCAAAGATGGTGGCCTCTGCAGCCAATCTTGTGTTGAGAGACAAAGGGGAAATGGCAGCAGCCCTCTGCCCAACTCCCCACTCCAGCTGCAGCAGCGGCTCCATCAGCAAATGCACCTGGCACACTTCAGCAGCTGGTATTTGGTCAAGGGCTAGAACTCATGGAGGGACTTCACCTTCTTCTCATCAGAAGACAGAAGACAGCAAGGCAGCCAGCTGGGGCAACCTGGATTCTGTGTCCTCTCACCTTGTTCAGGTGCTGTGGGCAAGCCGGGTAAATGCACGGAGTGGTGCCACTCCGCTCCTCTTGGCGCAATGCCATAGCTGTAGACAGGTACTCACAGAATCACATTGAAGCAGTCCAGCATTGCAAAACACACCTTCCTGGGAAAAAAAGAAAAACAAAAAACGCCAGGAGCAACCCCCTCAAAAAGGAACAAGAGAAAACTCAGAAGGGGAGCCTACACCCAGTCTTCTTCAGTTCTATGGCAAAAGCCACGAGCCAAGAGGCAAGCCAAGAGCCAAGACAGCTCTGTTTGGGCAAATCCAGCTCTTAGAATAAACCCAGGCACTCTCCCACTCCACCCCATGGTTCTGTTTTCCAGCTGCAGGGTCTTAAAGAGACAGTAACAATTTTGGGCACAGATAGACATGGACTATAATAACATTTATGTTACCCAGGAATAGGAATCTTTTTCTATCTCCTTGTCTTACATTCCTGTTATACAGATCTTAACAATTTCTTTTTCTTTTCAAGTAGAAAGGTAATCTCTTGTATGCCAATCATACTCATCATCAACTTTTCTATTTGCTCTTTTTGTCTGTCAAAAGACACACATTCTATAGGACTTTTAGAAATTAGTGTAAAGTTATTGTTGATTTTCTTAGCTGTTGGATTGTGTTTGAATGTAAGAGACATTTAAGCTTATCGTGCATCATTGAATATATTGTGTGTCAGAACAACTTGACCAGATGGTCCTTATGGGTTCTCTTCAACTTGCAATATTCTGTGATTCTGAGATTGAGAGCTTTTCATTTAGTTGTCTCAGGTACTCTTAACACAAATAAATAGTTAATCAGAAGTTGGATACATTTATGAAGATTTTATATACTGACATGGGTTTGATGAGGGGGATTATTGAATTATGGTGTAACAGAAAAAAATGCCACACAAAGTACAGTCTGTACAACAAAACAGAAAAGCCAGTCAATATTTCTGACTGCATTTTGCAGACAAGAATACACAGAACAAACTCAACAATGGAGGATAAACAACAATTCTGGTTTTGAGTTGCGTGTTTTTTGGTAGCTCTTATATGTGTATGAACAGTAATGTCACCTTGCATTGGTTTGTTTGTTTGGCTTGGTTTGCTTTCATATTATAAACATTGTTGTTTGTGACAATTTGTAAGTAACTTGGAATCTTTATGCTCATAATGTTTTTGATGTTAAACAACTGTACTCCCTAATCCATGTAATGCACATCAATGAATTTACAATATGTCAGAGTCTGCAGAAGAAACTCTGTATTTTTGTTATAAGGTAGAAAAATATATGCCAGTGCTTTTATGGCGGATCTTGATAGTAGATAATAGGCAGGAGGCTGATATAATCTGCCTGGGAGTGATGAATGAGTTGCTAAACATTCTGCAGATGTAATTTCACATAGACGTGAACAAAATACAGGGCTAAAGAATCCAGCACTTTAACTGGTTCCTCCTGCTCCTACTATTATGCAGTATAAGGCTATAAGTTAAGAAAAGTATGCGGTTTATTATTTTCTGGAAAATTGTGCCTATTCACTTCTGCCAGCATGGATGTACACAGTAATTCTAGAGTTTCCCAGTCACATCAAACCTTGTTCATAGTGAGGAAGATGTAGTTTCCACCGAAGTGAAATGAGGGCTACATGGCCATAACCATTGCATAGGCATCTCTTGTAAAAGTAAAAATCTCTTCTAAAAATGTAAATCCATTAATCCATTCTTTGGTTTCGTGGGGTTTTTTTTGGCCCCAGGACATGTTCAGTGCAGTAGATCATCTCATATGCAATAAATCCACAACTTGTTGAACTGATGTACAAGTAGACATTGACTGTAAAGTGACTGTCTATAAAATCTATGCGCAGCAGGCCATTCCTGTGATACAGAAACAACAGTGTCATATACTGCAGCTGTACTGATTATCTAGTCAGAGTTGTTCTTGCTTGGTTGATAGAATGGTCGAATTAGGTCTGTGATGACAAATCACTGTTGTCCTACACAAATTAGAATCTGAAAGTGCTCTTCCACATAAACTCACTGCAATGGATATGAGCTGCACATAATGCAAATCCTTGAATAGCAATGGAATGGTTTAGAAAGCCAGAAAATGAATACCAGCCAATGTATTATCTTACATTTTTCTTCACCAAACAGATTTTCAGAGGCATATGAATTCTGACTAAACCTGAGAATAGTGATGTAATTAGTAAAAGACTGCAGCATAACAACACTTATAATGTAATTCCTGATTTTAAAATTGAATCTAAATCAAAGTGAGTACTGAATGTTTTTTTCTGAACAACTTATCCTGTCAGTTCTGGAAATACTCTTTTAATGGCTGTGTTGTTGGTTGGTATTTTGCCCCGTATCAAGAAATGGAAGAATTCTTATTACAGCAAAGTACCATAAACAAAGTTTACTGTTTGCATTTCTGATTTAATTACCACTAACCTGACATAGTCCTTCTTGCAACAGTACCATAGGAAAGATTTGAAATATAAATAGCAGTAATTATTACGGTCCTGTATTGTTCCATTCTAGACTGACATAACTAAAATAAAATAAACAACAATTCATCAAAGATAAGTATTTTAACTGGAAACTGTTTACGGAATTTAGGAAAGATATCATATGAATTCTTGTGATGTTGGAGAATCCCAGCTTTGCCAAAAACACTCTTTCTTGTACCACAAAAAGAAGAAGCAATGTGAGTTATACACTCATACACTATCTTATCAGTCAATTAGCAGCATGTTACTGGTCAGAACTTCAAAACATTTCAGTTTATTAAAATTTAGATTTTCCTGCACTGAAGCAAACATCTGCTACAATACTTTAAGAAGCTTGTCACACAGTCTGTGATAGATAAAACCAGAAGCTGGAAACACTTACGGCTCCTACTCACCCACCCTGCCCCTCTGAGAGGGATGCTGCCCCTGAGGCATGGATATCTGATCCTTTTTTCAATCAGCTCCTGCACTTTTCAGCCTAGTGTATTATGGTTCATGATGGGATGAGACATACCTAGTTCAAGAATGGCAATGTCTAGAAGTGGCTAAGGCAGACAGCTGGGGAAAGTAATAGTTTCAGCTGTTTTCAGCATTCAGGATTGTCACAGACCTAACAACACACACACATCCTGTGCCCTTATCATACTACCACAAAAGTAGTTCAAGCCAATAACACCACCTCTGAAGTAGCAATGCTAGGGCTTTATCCTGTGTCCCACCATTATGTAATGAGGCAGTAACTTGTAAGGAGGGAGCAATGCATGGCTTGAGGTGGGGAGTGCACTGTGTAGTGTCAGGCACTACCTGACTGTCAGTATTTTGCCAATTCACTAAGTTCAGCAATCAATTCTCTGAAAACATCACTGGTTTTCTTAAAATGTGCATGTAATTGAAGTTTTGTGGATTTTCCTTTCCCAGCTAAACACACTGTTAAGAAAAAAGAAAAACTAGGGAGTATTCTGTGATTTTCATAGTTGAAACTCAAAACATTAGAAGGTTAAGAACAACAGTGTTCAAAGCCTGGATGTTTATCTGAAAAAAATGAATTTTTCCTTTGAGACTTTGAAAGAAGTAATGGAATTTATCCACATAACTCGTACAAGTGAATGAGAGTTAAACCAGTTTATGGGACTCAAGGGGTAAAGATTCACATGAGGGATCAGTATGACATTATTTTCTACTTCTCATCAAGCCAAAAATGTCTCAGGAGCAGAGGTAGACCTTTTCAGATATTTTGAGAGTTTTCCTTGAAGGCCCTGATTCCCAGCCACAAGCTGTAAGCAATCAGTGAGTATTAGCATATGTCCTGAGACATTAAAAAACATTCCTTTCCATCTTCTGCCAGAGCAAAACTGATCATATTCCTCCAGTTTAAACACAGTTTTAAAGCATTTCAGCCATATTTGGTTCAAGATTGATGAAAAGATATGAGACAACCTAAGTTTAATTTGGATTGCTCCTCAACTTTCAGCACAAAACTTTATTACATTTCACTTATAAAACTTAATGTTGAACCTCAGTTACTTAATACAACAGGAAATTTAAAAGCATGGAAGATGAAAAGAATTATGATAAAACATTACTGAAATACAGAAGAAGTAAAATAACTTTTGATTTGTACTTCATGAAATAAAGAGATCAATTAATAATACAAATAACTTCATTTTTAGATGAATCAAGTAATTAAATCTAATGAAATCTGTCTTTTAAAACTAGACATTAAGTTAAGCTACAGGCTACAAGACTTCAAGAACCCAAATTATAAAATACACACTGAAAAAAACCAACCCTTTTCATCCTTGTATCAGTGATAGTATTTCATACTGCAGTAAGGAAAATGGTTGAATTAGATAATCAGTAGTGATGCCTTTTCAGCCCTAAAATCACAACCCAACCGAGATTAAAATTATAAGAAATGGTTACCATTTACTGAAGGTCCTCCAGGTGCACTTATGGCAGAATGTACACGATACAGGGCTTCAGCACTTCTACAAATTTAGTAAATTAGCATAATTGACAAGGATCCCCAGTTAGAAGTACAGTTAATGAAGTAATTCCCCTCTTGGTTCAGTCCCCTACTGAAGCCTCCCCCTTGCTTCTGGCCCCACATTGAATATGTCTAAATACATGGGAAAGTGACATGGCCTTGGTTCACTGAAGAAGCAAGATTAGAATAAGATTCCAGGAATGTGTTTCTCTAATTTAACAGGGTAGTTAGCTAAGAAACTATATAACTATACAATAATAGTCTATAGAGCTGTGAGTACATGAAAAATATATAAAAAGCAAACCTTTTGGCATCAGCAGATGCAAAGCAATGGTTAGAGACAATGTTTAGGAATTCCTAAATGATTTGACTTCTATTCCTAGTACTAAATATCATTTTGAATGTGAATAAATCTCTTAGTTTCTGTGGTTGTCCCATATGTAATATTGCAATAAAAACACTCACATGTCTAATGAGTTTTTCTGGCATCTGTTCCTCTCCTTTTTATGCTGTGTCTAAGTAACTATAATCCAGAGAGCAAAGTATTAACTCCAATCTGCAAAATACTAAATTTCCTTTATTTAGTTCACAAAGTTAACCACTAGTCCACCTGTGAAAGAAATGTCAAGCTCTTTCAAGCCTTATGAATTAACCATCTCAGAGGACAGTGTGCTTTTTTATAGATCCTTATTTTGTTCCTTTTTATGAGTCATTGTATTTTTCAGTGAGGGAGTGTGTTGCTGCAGCATATGAGAATAGTTATCACATTTGGAGCAGATATGAACAGCATGTACTTAGTATCAGTTTTCCCTTTGTCCTCACTTGCTCTAAGCACATGAGATACTGTAAAAGGAGATCATCTGAAAAGGAATGCTCCCCCTCTCAGCAGGATGATAAACAAAACAGCATGCACAGGCAGTACTTGTGGTTGTGATGCTCTCTTGTGACAGGGAACATGTGAAGCTACACAGCCAATAAGCCATTGTATCTATTTGCTCCCATTTTCAAACTGCCATATTCTTTATCCAAACTTCACTTGAGCACTAAGCTGCATACAATATTTCAAGCTACATCCCACTGCATCATGCAATGTGACCAAATCTGCTACCCAGGAGAAGCATAAAAAAGTTTTAGAGTCTAGGGCTGTCAGAGTACTTAAAGAGGGTACACACATTAATTATTTCTCTTTGCTCGCAGACAACCAGATTTTCTTCCCCAAAATTTATGTTAGCTGGCTGCAAAAAACCACCATGAAGTTGCATCTGACAACTGAAGTCCTGCTCACACAGTGTGTAAAGCCTAAAGGGATTTCAAACTTTCACAAAGACAGCTAACACAATCACACCTTTTTTGGCCTGTATATTAACCAAGTTTTTCAATCATGTTATGATAATTCAACTGAGCTCATGCAATGAAAAAGGAAAAAGAAAAAGAAAAAGAAAAAGAAAAAGAAAAAGAAAAAGAAAAAGAAAAAGAAAAAGAAAAAGAAAAAGAAAAAGAAAGAGAAAAAGAAAAAGAAAAAGAAAAAGAAAAAGAAAAAGAAAAAGAAAAAGAAAAAGAAAAAGAAAAAGAAAAAGAAAAAGAAAAAGAAAAAGAAAAAGAAAGAGAAAAAGAAAAAGAGAAAAAAAAAAATCTCAAACCGCACTCACCACATATGCTTGTCAGGTTACAGTAAGCTTTCATTGTGACCTTTTCTCTAACTACTTTGCAGGGAGTGTTTTTCTCAAGAGATTTGTAATCTCATCCATTTCACTTTTCTGTGAGAGACAAGAGAAACTAATTATCACCTTCTTGCCCTTTATAGATCGAATTTACTCTCTCAGTTCAAAGGAAATTCACCTCAGAAAGACATCATAGCTCTAAATTTCTTATATTCATTGTTCCATTGAGGAACAAGTATACTAGAAACATTACTATCTATGACAACTGATGGTAAAATCACACTCTAGTGAAGCTTGATTTTCCTTCATGAAGCTAATAAAAGTAGACCAAAAGCCACTGGAAATTCTAGTTCATAATTCTTACATCAGCAAAAAAATACAGGCCTTCAATACTTAGCACTGAAATAACTTAAAAGTCTGAAATCTGTTTGAAGTTATTTCCTGAAAAAATGTTTCTTCAAGGATTTTCCTGAAAGTTTGTAGGCACAGATAATAGTTGTGGTCTCTCTCTTGTAGACTGCCTTCTGTAATAATGCAGAGGACACAAAACTCAATATGCAATAAATAAATTGGTTGTTTCATTTTGAACTAAATCACAGATGCAATTAATATGACAGTGTCTTGGCAGATAAAAAAGTTGAGTGGAAGAAAGCAGAATAATCAGACAAACAAAACCTAGGAGGCCTTGAAAGAACATCATTAAAATGCGTATAAGATTACTTGGAAAGATATATTGATAAACTTCTCTTCTTCTGTTTTCTAATGCATTTTATTTGACAACTAGTTCATCTATTATTTACAGCATGGAAATATACTCTGCCCAGAAAATATTCTTAAAAAAGGAAAGCCATGTCTAGCATTTTCCACAGATAAAAATGCTGTTCTTTGCAATCTTCATAGAAATACAATATTGTTTATTATACATTTCTAAAATTATAGACAGTGATTTTTTGCTTGCATGAAAATCCATGAATGTGCAAAGATATACAGAAAACTGCAAGATGCAAAATTATCTGAAGAGATCTCTATAAAAATTATTATTTTAAAATCTTTTCAGCTCAGTAAGCCTACTTGACTTAAGCTGAATGAAACATTCAAATAAAAATAGGTCTTTGAATTTCAGCAATTTCAGCTAACCAGAAATAATGTTATGCCTAAGGAACACTGAGAAATATAAGCACTAGTTGCAAAAGAAAGAACACTTCTTCAGATAACTGTTCCAACTGTTCCAGCTCCGGGGACTAATAACTGATTAGCACTAATTTGCATGGTCTCCAGTCCAGTGTCCACTGGACACATGTTCAAGCCAGAAAAAGAACATCTTGTCATAACTAGTATTATTGTTCAATGTTTCAGGAACGTGTCCAAGATTGAACAGGTCCAGGAAATTCTCAATTCAAACCCTACTATCACAAATAGTTTCTGTACTGGGGCAATGTGGGTGTATTACAGTGTTGCTGATGAGGTGTACCTGTTCTGGCTCAAAAATTGTCTCTTTAGAAAAATCACTTTCAAATGTTAAATGGCTGGTACATAATCCTGAAGAATCAGTATTGGTCTGATTTTTTCAGAGAAAATACAACAGCAACAGCAAAAGAGTTTTTGCTGACATTTTAGGTACAGCATCAGAATATCATACTTTTTTTCCCCACTCTGTCTTATGATAAAGAAATAAGCTTCGGTTCATCACACTCACATGAATGGCAAGAAAATAATTACATATTGACATGAAGAACCTGTAGCAGCTGGAAGGAGATAGAGAATTTAAGTAAAAAATAGCAGCCTAGTAACAATACGGTGATACATTTGTGAGTCCTATGCTTCATTTGTCAGTAGAAACTCTTGTCTGTGACATCTCTGGAAGCAGAAGTTTTAATCTCATGGTAGCTTTGAAGTCACCTTCCAAAGTACATGGTTACTTCTTATGTTGTAATGCAGCTGTTCATATTAGCGAAATAAGAAGAGTATAGTTAGTTTGTATTTGGGGCTTTAATGCATTTTAGTTGCATACAGATCAACAAATAGATGCCTTAAACCTCTTGATTAAGAGGAGCTTTTAAAGCTCTTTACACTTACAGCAATTTCTGTGAGCCTCAGGTGACCTTCTTTAAGTAGACTTGTCTTACAAACTCAGCCAATTTAGGTTAGGAAGGAAAGAAAAAAAATTGTGACGATACCATCCACTTTAAAGTATATTGGCAGCTGTACGTAAAATAAAACAAATCTTCCTGAACAGGATGTTTCCTTAGGAATGCATCGGGAACAGCTCCACTTCCCAGTCAACAATAAACCAGTCCGAAAAAAGCATACTTGAAAAGAAAGGAAGTATGCAGCACGGTACATGACGCAAGCCTGGGTGTAAATGAGAAACTATGAATCACTAGTACAATTTGCCGTTACTGCTGCTGTAGTGACAGACCAATGCATAATTACAGTGAAATTCCCCAAGTTGTTCTAAACGAGCAGTGCCTCAGGTTTCATTATAAATTCAAAATGCAGAGGAACATTATGGCTAAGCATCTCAGGTCTTCCACGTGTATATTTTCTGAAATCATATTTCAGAAAGACATATTTACAAAACTCCCTATTTGCTAAGGCTGAAGACTTCCATCTATTTCTGAGTTTGTTATTCTGAACTAGCCCTGCTGTAACAGGACAAAAACTTTCAGCAATGCACAGTCTTCAGGTGGTCATTTCAATCCAGCAAATTTCTCACACTTCTAGCACCTTTTACTGCTCTCTTTAAAATGAAAATAAACACACATTTCAATGGCAAAAATGACACATTTATCCACATTTCTCATAGGAAATATTTTCTTCTACATAGTACAAGATTGATATAGGGAGGCAACCTTATGATTTCTGATATGATTCTTTTCTGAAGATAAGTTCACAATAGTGAAACTCAAGAGATTTATCACTGACTTGTGTATTGCTGTTTTCTGCAATGATCAAATGCCTGGAAGGCAAGTAACTTGGGACACCAGAATGTTTGATAAATACAACTTTACTACTAAAATTACACTAAATTAAAATTACACTATATTTTATTTATTTATTTATTTATTATTTCATGGGTGTGAATCTCAAAATATTTACAAACTAAAAGAATTTCAATATTTTCCACGACAACCCCGTATATTAGAGTTTCTAGGTGCATATATAATCAGGTAACTTGTTGAATACAATATATTTCACACAATGGATGGTATTTTAAAATACATCCAGATACATCAGGGATTATCTTATTTTTGTCAAAGCAGACAGTATTGTCAAGAATTTATTTACATTAAAATAAATTTCTCATTTTCTCTGCCCTTGACTAATCTGAATAATCCACTCACTGAAAATTGGCCACTGTGTTTCTCATACAAGTACTCTTATAGTCATTCATGTGTTTTCCCTTAAGACAGAGAAATCATGTATCGCTTTACTAAGCATTTTGAATGTTTCTTGTGGTCTGAAGTTCTCATTAAGAAAGTGAAGGCTGGAAAACTCTACTTGACTTGGTCATTAATTCTTCTAGAGAAATACTTGGTTAAAAAAATGCTTACACACAGCTCCATAGATTTCAAACTCAATCCTAGTATTATGTGACTAATCATATGGTCAAAAAAACATATCTCAAAAATTCTGCTGAACTGCCATTCCTGATGATTTTGTGTTCTGCTAACTCATTACTGAATCCTTTATGCAATTTTTTTTGCTATGAGAATCACAGTTAACAACTTTTCTGTCTTCCCATTACATATTTAGCAACTAATGACTGTGAACTGTAATGTGCCTACATGGCACTATCTATCTAATAAGCAAACCATGAAGCAGACCAAGTCTCTTTCCAGATCTTTAATGACAAGAGAATCATAATATTGTTGAGACTTGACTGTGCCACACCATATGCCCAAAAGGCTGGGAAACATCACTTTTAATGCATAATGAATCATCATAAATTAAGATATGTCAATAAAATGCTGGGAAGCATTTTTGACTTTGGTATTTTTCTCACTACAAGGGTGCCAACTGTGTCAGTAGAGGATTAAAAATGTGTAAATTCATGTGAATAGATAGAACTACTACTAGCTAATGTCTAGAAGCATGTCACAGAGTCAAATAGTTGAACAGGAAAGCATACTTGAAAAAGCTTTACTACTGAATAAAAATGGCATTAATAGATGTTACAATATTTGGTTACAACCTAAACTCTAATTTTTCTAAAGCATAAAACTCACCAGATAAGTGATGATTACTCCCAGACGCTCTTTATTATAATACTGAATAACCTGCAGATGCATTTTTATACACAAGCCTGGAAGATAGTTGTGCATCGTTCATACCTACTGCCACAGAAAGACTGAATGGATTTTGAGCATTTATATATTTGATAATTCGAGAGCAGCAAAGTTACTATGTCTTCTGGTTTAAACTATATCTAAATGTAGTTGAGGGAATTCTTGATCATTATGGATGTACACATACAACTTCATAAAGAAGTATATAAATTTGATTCCTGCTTGCTTGTGTGTTGTGATTCTACTGTCTCATCTGAAATGTTGCATCACTTGTACACAAGCAGAATGATTTTTAAACTACTGTTCCAGTTCCTATGCAACAAACTTATCATGAAAGGCTTGCTGAAAAGTTTTTAATCACAGCAAGAAGAATACATACATGAACAAGCAAAATTAGCCTGCTCCTGAATCAAAATGTTGTGTTATAAACCTTAACCAAAGTAAATAAAATAACAATAAACAAGATACGATCAGTGCCAATATTTATTCCTTAACAGAAATATTTTTTGCAGGCATCTGTGTGTTAATTACATCTACCCAAGTGGCGCAAACAAACAAACAAAATGCAAAAATTTCTGTTGGGCTGAAGAAATTAGTCAATTTATTAAACAATATAGTACAGTACTTTCATCTAAAGATCTCAATGTAGCCTGGAAGAATTAAACAAGTCTCATATTAGAACCTTGTGGTTGTTATTTCCTCACAGTATGAATTAAGCATGCAGCCCTTAAGTCATAAGACTCAGTCAAGTCACTAACTGCTTTGCATCCTCGGAAATCTTTCTCAGAAAAGTTAAATGATGAATTAATATGAGTTAATAATAAACCTGCATTGTTCAGGTTTCCATTAGAAAGCTGACTAATCCTGTCAGAAAGATTTCTTGATTTCCTCTGGCAAGAAGTATACAGTTAAAAAGAAAATACTTATTGACAGATTTTTATGAATCAAAGTCTTCTAGGAATACAAATGAAAGTCTTTACATGTATTCAGTACTCTGCTGATCACAATAAAAATGTGAACTACTGTAGATTCTTCGCTAATTGAGAGCTGAGAAAATTCATCAAATTTAGGTGACTAATGGGAAGCAGTTAGGTAAAAGATTCTTCAAAAAACTTCATCTGTACTGTCAGTTTGAAAGCCTGTGCTATATGACTACTACACAAAGAAAATTGGTACTGAGAAATATTGTAATATGTCCTCTATCCTCTAAATAAGTCAAGTAATGTAGGCAATTGAATGCTAATGTGCAATTTTAAATTTCTTTTTTCTTTTTTGGTGTTGAGTTCATAAAGTAGCCTGCCTCCCCAACTCCACCTGTCTTCACTTGACAAGTGAAGCAAGTAGCCAGGTTTTCCATGTCGTCAAGGACTGAAATGTTTTCTGTATCAATACAGATTTTCCCAGGTAAGGAGGCTATTGGCCAAATCTAGGAGTTACAGATATTGTCACCCATAAACTCCTCCAAACTTTATTTGCCAGTTGCAGCATGAAGAAAGGACAGCCAGTTCCTGCTGTGTGGCCTTTGCTAAGCTCTTTTGTTCCACTTCTGGCTGAATCACTTTTAGGAGAGCCAGCAGGGAACCAGTTTCAACACTGTGTATGATGTCTTTGAAGTCTATCTTCTGCTCTGTATCACATTAGTGAGCCAAAAATTTGCATACCTTCTTGGCTTACACTTCATGATATGGAGTGGATGCATCTATGCCTGTTTATGGATCTATATTGGCCACTAGATATGGAACTTGTCTTTGTTATTATATTGTAAAACTGTAGCTTATTACAGCTACTTTTTCAGTAAACTCTATGTCAGTGTGAAGAAAGATTGTACTTGTGACACTTCTTAATTTCCTATATCCACTAAATACCATTTCTTGGTATAAACAGTAGATTTCCCTTACAGTCTGGGTTATGCCAGAAAATTCTTTACAAACAACAATGATGTTTGTAAAGACTGGAGACTGCAATTCATATACAAATGAATCCTGGAATGAAACAGAATGGAGAAAGAAAAGAAGCTGGGAAGTCCAGCTTATGTTCTAGCCCAGGCATCCTGTATTAATGTGGCAGTCTGCAAAGAAAGGAAACGAAAAAAGAACGTAGACACAATCATATGGGGTCCATTTTATACACAACATATATGCCAGATGTATATCTCATGCAAACATATGGATAAATAAAACAAGCATGACAATCTGCTTTTGTTTACCAGCTTAATATAATCATCTTACTAATCTCAGCTGCAAGTTACAGTTCAAGTGTGTGTCAAGGAAGAAACCCTAAAAAAACACAAACAGCATTCTGTGAATGCTACTTAGGGTACCACAGAAGATGTTGCAAGGATTAAAACAGAAAAAAAATACTCCCTTTCACACTCACTTCTTCTTTTTTTTTTTGCAGATTCTTTTCCTTAGAATTGAAGAAGTTGTGTATCAATTTAGTTTAAAAAAACCAAACCAAACAACAAACAGGGAGGCTCAAAATACAGTTCTGCTTGTTTCCCCATGTGCAATCACATAGTCTAACAGAAGATATTACCTCTCCCTGAAAAGACTTTATCATATCCTGAGACTATAACAGTCAATTACATAAACATTATTCTAAAGGATAATGTACAGCAGAGGCAGAGTCTGAAACTGTGGAACTCATAACTCAAGTGAAAAGACACAGTACAGGCAGCTACTGGCTGGAAGGCAGTTTGTGACATGGAGAACAATAAGAGTCTTCTCTTATCAAAGCAAGTTTTGATACTGCAGTTCTCATTAACACCAAATTCTAGTTGATATAAGTGAAAACATTAGTAGAACTTCAAATTTTTATTACGAATGTTACATTACAGTTACACTTTATAGAAATGACTGCAGCTTTTTGGATGAAACAGGCCCTGCATTTTATCAAGTAGTTAATAAAAATATGATGTTAATTGAATCACGCAAATTTCACTGGGTGTCAAAATAGCAAATTTTGATCATACGAATACCAGCCTATGTCCACAACATTTAGTGCCAATAGTTGGTTTACACTAGGGTAAAGTCAGCCATGGCTCTGGCTTTTCCCAGCGGCAAGCAGCCACTCAGATGCCGGGAAACTGTTTTGAGTCCTTCCATTCTCACTAGCAGACTGGTTCTGACTTCTCTAATTTACTCCCCAGCTCCTAATCGCCCAGACTAAACCACCAGTACTCGGTTCCCTAGAAGAACAAAGTATTTGTGACAAGAAGAATGTTGTGACTTTGAACATAGAGAAATAAAATCAAGATGTAGATGTGGCACTTAAGGACAAGGGTAAGTGGTGAACTTGGCAGTACTGGGTTAATGGTTGGACTTGATAATCTTAAGAGGTCTTTCCCAGCCTGAATGATTCTATAATTCTATGATTCTAAGAAAAAAGAAAACAGCACGCAATTTTTTGGTCCCATTGTTACCAAAAACTCAGTAAAATAAAAAAACTCCCTAACATCAATGTAGCATTACAAAGCAGGCATTCTTTTTTCAGCCAGATGCACAGGGGGGTAGCTCCTCCCAAAGCCGTGCATGCTGAATACATGGAAGTTTCTGTTTATGTACTGTATTTTGCATACATATTCGTTGATTGTCCCAGACTAAATATATGTATGATAATCATTTCCCCAAAATCATTAACCATAATTCCCCTTCCCTTTATGCATGCCTTCTTCTGTTCTAGGGGGTCTCTCTGGTGGTTCATGGTGGTCCGGGACCCCAGCGTTCCAGTCAGTCTTGCTGAGATGGCAGATCATGGGGGCTGGTGAACTTCTCTTTCTTACACCACGGGCATTGTGCAGTTCCATAGGCCAGTGGTTTTGATAGAACAAGCATTTTGTTACTTCACCAGGTATAGACAAATCTGGTAACACCATCATATAATTGTCACTCCCATAGTGCTTTATGAGTGGAGATTGCATATATCAGCATCACTTTAAAAGCAGTGCCAGTATGAAAAAAATTTGCTCTGAATTTTTTACATATAATTTAAAGATATTTTGCACAGGCACAATAGTTTATGGGGGTCTTACAATAAATTAGAATTACCATAACTATTTATAAACGCACTCAGTTAATTTGTAGAGAAAACGGACATACTCACACAGCAATGGGAAAATGAAGTCTCAAATGGAACTGCATTGTTCTGAATGTTCATGGGGAAGATCTCAGTTCAGGTGAAGTTTCTAATTTCTCTGTGATTTATTGAGGTGTAAAATTACCAGAGTCATTAACCAACACATTTAAATTTGGTTTGTAAAATCACTAGCAAAATCTGGACTTCAACAAATTTTAAGTAGGTTATGTTCATCTTGGGTACAACTCAAAAAAATATGCTTCTATGGTCTTTTTAGTTCAATTTTTACTTTTACTGAAAGATAGTAATCAAGCATTTATACGAAGTGAATTTTATAGGCTGTTGTGCCGGTTTGGACACACATTCAGGAGGAAACAACCCGAGAGGGGCGGCTCTCTCTCTCTCTCCTGCCAGCCAGGCAAGCAGGCCCCAGCAGCACCTCCCCCACGGGTTCGGGAAAATAATTTCTAGAGTGAAAGTGAAAAAAACTATTTATTTAACAAACAGAGTCCCCCCCTGTCATGGGGAGAAACGGATATTGAAACCCCCTCCCCTGTCCCCTAAAAGAGGACTATGGATTATAGAGATCTTTCTGTAGGTAAAACCTGCAGTCCTACGCTGGGCCGGGCCGGGCCAGGCAGGGTCTGGCGATCCCCCTTGGAGGGTCCCACTGAGCAGGTCCAGAGATGGTAGCTGGTCTCGGATGAAAAGCAAGCGAAAAACAATCCTAAAAGGAAAAGAAGCCACTGAGGCAATCACAGTCCCTTCTCCGCTGAAAGCCGAAGAGACTAGAGAGCAAAAGTCCTCTAACCAACCAAATGTTGTCAGAATCGGGAGAGAAAAGAATGCAAACATTCTAGTTTCAAGCTCAAGCTGGCCGCTTTGAAGAGTTCTCTCAGCTTCTCTCTCCCCCCTTTGCAATTTAAAGGTACACTAGAAATCAAGCAGGGGATGGGGAATACAGTATTGTCATAGAATCACCCCAAGACAGCTATGATTTAATTTTTTAATTTTCATCATCCTTTTCTACACCATTAAATGACCCTGAAAGTAATGATATAGCCTGAGATGGTGGAATATTTGTGCAAACTCTTCATGTTCCAGTTATATGAAATCTAGCCATGAGCTGTAAAATAAAACCCAACAGACTTCTGTGTTGGGGTTGTCTCAGTGTGAAATGATCGAGTCTCAATGCCTTCTCAGACAATAAAGTTGGCAGAAGCTACCCAGTAACTCAGACTAAGTTAAGACTCTTGCTTTTCATGATGCGTGAGAGGTTTTGGGATGACCTTTAGATTTGACATTGTAATTTTTTTTTTTTAAAGAAATTCCTCACACAATTGCTCATGCAAAATATTTATATTTTTTCATCACAAATAAAAGATGTTTTTGTTACAGTTTGTTCCTGCATGCCATCATGTGAAGCTAGATAATGAAACTTCTCGTTACATGCCTTCCTGAATTACTTCCAAATTTTTAGCTGATTAGAGCCCACAAAACGTTCCTCACAACTTTACCGCACATTCATCCCTTTTGTACATTTGATTGAAGCAACTAATTCATCAGTATAGATTTGCTTTCTGAGGAGATTCTACTTTATTTTGTTAAAGTCATTGGCTCCCGTCACATTCCGCTGTGGGGAACTGCCAGGAGTTCTTTTAAAAATAGATGGTCTGGAACAAAATTAAGTCAACCGAAACAACCTTTTATCTGAGAAAGATTTATTGATAACGAAAAGGAAACAAAAGGAGTTGCCCTACTATAGAGGGCTAGAAAACACAGAAAAGGAGGAAGGAAAATGGAAAAGGAATGGGGACGGAGAGAGAGAGAGACAGGAGACAGAGAGAAAAAGCTGGTGTTACCACCAGAGGATCGGGGAGTACCATCAATGACCACGAGACGGGGGCTGTGTACACACTGCCTGCCGGGGGAGCCTGCGCAGCTCTCAGAGGAGAGCAGCTCCACAGGCACAGCTGCCGTGGGGACGGGTGGCCAGACATAGTGAGTAAGGGAGCACTTGCGCAGGAGGTCCAGAACCCTGGAGAGGGTTGCAGCAGGGATCATGGTGGCAGGCTGGATCAGAGTGGCAGGGTTGGGCACAGGTGGCTCAGGCAGGGACACAGGGATGAAGCGCCAGGACGGCAGGCAGGGACACAGGGAGGCCGGACAGACGCGAAGGGGAGCAAGAGCCAGCGAGGGCAGAAGAGCCAAAAGGCAGGCTGGAGCTAGGGCAAGAAGGGCAAAACAGGCTAGGGCTAGGGCCAGGGCAAGAAGCAGACCTCAGCAGGCAAGAACCAAAGCAGAAAACACAAGACCCAAAAGGCCCCCAAACTCAAAAAGCCCAAAGCCAAAAAGAACAAGTCCAAGCCAAAAAGCAATTCTCAAAAAATAAAACAAACCCCAGAGTCATCAAGCCACAAAAAGCACAAGACACAAAAGTCCCCATAGCTTGTGATGTAGTTACTTTTATGCCCCCTGGCTCCTCCCAAAGTCTGCCTGCTGACTGGAGACCATTGGCCCAGTCCAACCTTCCACTGTAGTCCACTGGTGGAGAGCTTTCACCATCTGATTGGAGAACCTCTCTGGAGGGTACAGGGTCCTTGGTGGTCTCCTGCTGACTGCCTGTCCCATGTGAGATGTGAAATGGCTGCCAGGCAAAGTCTCCCCAGAGACAAGGCTTTCTCCCATCTTCTCCTAGCTGCCTCCTGCAAGTAGCACACGTACAACCCCTCCTCCACATGCCTCTGACAACCAGTGTTGAGACAGAAATCAAAACAAAATTGTCACCTCACACCTCCTCTACAATAATGCAATACATAGCCTGTGAGAATGTCATTGTTATGGTCTCTGATAGTTCAGATAGTGTTGAGAGAGGTCTCTTTTCTAGTCACACATTGAGAGTTGTGCAGCGTAACATTAAATGAGAGCTACAGGATAATTCTAGTCTCTCACCCCCTTCTTTACAAAGGTCTTTTACATGTTTAAACTCTAGATCTCAGCTGGTAAAATGATCCATCTCTTTCTAGTAAGTTATTTAATGGAACCACAACCCTGGTACTTGCATCCCTGCCTTCTGTTAAGGATGATGACCAACAAGAAATGTAATGCCCACAAAACACCGCATGGCTCTTATTGATGGATTGTAGAAACACACACATACACTTCATTATATCAATAGAACTGTATAATAGCCTTAGCTTTTTTTTGGCTATATTTCTTTAGCGGATCAAATACTCATCTCTGTCCTTCTCCAGGGCTTTGAACTAGATGAAGTGAGTCTTGGCCTCAGTGCCTGTTCCACTGTGCAGGTGCCACAGCTTGGATGAGGAACTAGGCTGTGCCTTCCTCCAAGCATGGTGAGGTTACAGCTCTAGAGTGCGCACCTCTAACAGGTACAATCTGACTCATCCCCAACTGTTCCACAGGAGCTTTGGGCATTAACATCCCTTCCACACCCCTTTCCACACCTCTCTGCTTTACTTAGGGTGTATTTTCCACACTATGGGACAGTATGTGTATGTTTATGGCATTCCCAATTGGAAGTCAGAGTTGGTTAATTGATTAAAGGGTAAGAGCTGACAACTAAAAATACATTCATAATGCAGAGGAGAGAGCCCTTCAAAGAGATAAAGAACACACACAAATATAGAAACAGCTAGCTCCATAATTTATAAAATTCATGTATTCCTCATTCATGAACAAAATTCAAAGTCATAAAAAATACAAATGCAGCGAGATAAAAAAGAAGAAGCTGAGGTAAAGCCAGAGTAAATGAAACATAAACTACACATTTAGAACTTACAAGAAAACCCAAGAGCTAATATTTCCTAAAATGCATAGGCTAGAAAATTAAAATATAGGCTGCATAATCTATAACTGCACATCCGTATTACTAAAGCACCTGCTTAACTACACTGGTAAATCAGCTGCATTTTAGAGGCTTGAGCACTTAATGTATAATAATAAACACAAATACACAACTATTTCAGTGTCTTGTCAGTCATCCATTTTAACAATTATGTCACCATCTTAATTCCCCATTTCTCTCTCAGCCTCTCTGTGTCTCTGTTGGTATACTGGTGCATCAGCTTACTTGAATTTCTGGCTTACAAAATCTCTAATTTTTTTCATTCAAATATCACCTAGCACTCCCTTCTTAAGCTAATGTGCAAGATGACTCAAGGATAAACACTCCAATGATCTAAAATTAAGTCATTATGTCTCTAAATATCAAAATCAAATCATTGTCTAAGCATCTTGCTGCAAGCCTTGCTCTTTTCGTGTTCAACATCTCTGAACAGTTTATTATCCTCATTCATTGAGTCATATCTAAAATTAGAAGGTAAGCTCTTTGAGATATAGGTGATATCATAGAATCATAATATTAACTCAGTTGGAGGGGACCTTAAAGATCATCCAGTTCCAGCCCCCCGCCATGAGCAAGGACACCTTTCACTAGCGCAGGTTGCTCAGAGATCGTGTTCCATAAAGGCACTACAACAGTTTTGAGAAGCATTGATGATTTCATTACTACAAAAATGCCTTAAAACAGTGAAGGATAAACAGCTCTAGTAATTATCTTTCTAATTAAGTTTTGAATTAAATTTGAAATTCAAGTATTTCCTGATTCTTCAACCTAAATTCTGTGAGCCTTTCAAATAAAAAAATCCGACTTTCCATGTATTAACTAAAGTTTTAAGCTTAGTCTGTTCATGTTATTGTCACCATCCCCTCTGAAATAGTCTTTTCCAGTTGTTTGTTTTATATACATAGAAGATATTGCTTTATTTGTTGTTTAAAAATAATCTATCAGTATAGGAAGATGTTAGGATTGAAAGACGTTGAATATATGTGATTCTAACTATTCTAGCTATTACAGTCCAAGAATCTTCACTGTACCAAACAAAACACAATACTGTCAGGTTTTAATCCAAAGACACTTTGAAGAGTACAATCATATCAAACAAATACCAACTTTCAGACTTGTTTTTGAGCCTGAGTAAGATTTCAAATACTCCAGCTTTCCTAATCACTGCTCTAAAATTAATACATATATTAATAAACACATAAATAGGTGAAGATACAGTTTATGCAGGTAATTTTAACATGGAATAATCTAAAATCAAGGCAATCACTTCACTGTGAAACATTCTGTTGTGTTAGGAACATATTTTCAAACTGCATTGCCTATACAGTATTAGTTACTAGTTAACAGTAGGAGTTACCAGAATGCTATTAGGATATCAAAGGTAAGGCCATGCAGTTGGGTGAACTGGAATTAATCAGCATAACTCACATTATAAGATATCACTAGAACAGGTTTCTTTTCAATACTTTGATATGTTTGCAAAGATTTCCTCATGGAACATTAGTTTTGTGCTTGAGCCCAAAAATTTCACATCAATCAGTTAAGGAATCTTTTTTGTTTCTGACAGATTTGAGTTCTGCTTGTTAAATGTATATTTCTTTTCATTGCTACAATTTGAATTTAGCTATTGTCTATCAAAAGAATTGCCCTTAAGACATGACCTCACAGTTTCTGAATAAGTGATTAAGAAGCCCAATTTATATGGGAACAGTGGCTCAACCTTTAAATATAGAGGTGTGAACTGTTACTTCTGTAACTACCAGTCAACCTCAATCTTTCCTAATTGAATTTCTCCTCCACTGGCATATACTGAAGGCTAACCCTTACTGTTTATTCCACAACATATGATTACAATTAAACCAATGTAAGTTAAATGATATAGTTGTGTCTGAATACAGAATCACAGAATCACAGAATGACCTAGGCTGGGAAGGACCTTTAAAATCATCTAGTCCAACCTATGACCTAACACTACCTCATCAACTAAGCCGTGGCACTAAGTGCCATATCCAGTCTTTTTTTGCACACGTCCAGGGACAGTGACTCCACCACCTCCCTGGACAGACAATTCCAGCGTGCAATCACTCTTTCAGTGAAGAATTTCTTTCTGACATCTAACCGAAACTTCCCTTCGCGCAGCTTAAGACCGTGTCCTCTTGTTTCATCAGTTGTTGCCTGGGAGAAGA
>VWPU01012540.1:0-83553 GCA_013398955.1 Callaeas wilsoni
AAGTTAATTCCATCCGGGCTCAGGATCGAACAGCTGCACGCCATGCCGTTCATTGTCGGTCATGGGGTCTCCGCCAGCACCGTGCCGGCTGCCACAGCATCGGCTCCATTTGGTGCCTCTCTTCATGAGAGGCGCCGGAAAGGAGAAGCTGCTGCTGCCGCTTTTGTCCCTGTGCCTGTGGTGTGGCAGGTTGGAAGTGGCCAGGCAGGCAAAGCCCATTGCTGGCCGTGCCGAGATGGCAGCGGCCGCACGGCTGCTCTGGCCCCGGCCGCTCTCAGGCGTGGAACGTGGAGCTGCTCCCGGTTCCGACCGTGCGGCCGTTCTTGACGCCGCGATGGCTCCCTCCAGCCCCGGCAGCAGGATCTCGGTGGCCACGCCAGGAAGGGCCCGGCCGCCCCGGCTGGGAAGGGGCCTGGTGAGGCGGCTGTTACCTCACCCCCTGAGAGGAGCAGGAAGAAAGAGAGCTTCCTGCGTTTTTCCCTTCCTTAAATATGTTATCATCGAGACGTTATCAGTTGTCTAATTGGTCTAGTAGAATGTCTACCCTCAGAACCAGCCAGCAATTGGCTTTTCCAGGCACGGTGGAAGTTTCCAGTAGCTCCTCACAGAGAATCACTTCCGTGGCTGCCCTTTTTCCCTCCTCACCAAAAATCAACCCATACAAAACCATCACAGCATGGAAAAGCAAATCCTAATTTTAGCTGAGAAGCTTCAGGGTAGGAAGAGAAACCAACACCAGCATGCCTGGAAAAAGGAGAACACCTGTGCAGAAGTCACTGCCCCACTCCTATGGCAGAGTGAAGCTAAATCACACCCTACCTTGCAAGTTCATGACAATCTCCCTTTTTCTGACAGTATCGAGAGCTCCACACATCTCACTAGGGAAGGAGTCTGCAACATCTCACTAGGGAAGGAGTCTGCAACAGCTAGAAATGAAAGGCATTGAGAGAATTCGTGAACAATTTACTTGGAGAAAATACTTCTTACTTTCACACCAGGTTAAAAAAAAAAAGTAAAATTAAACCCCACCAAAGGCTGCAGCACCAGCATTGACAGAGAAAAATGACTTAACAGAAAAAAACGTGGGCCAAGAAAGTGATTTTCTTTGCCTGCATTGCCAGGGGAATTAAATCTTGTTTTTTTCCCCGTCACCACCAAGTGGAATAATCCAATATATTAAAGTTAATGTGCTTCTTGTATTTATTGCTGTGTATTTGACCTAACAGAATTTTATTCCTACATCAAGAATAAAACCATTCCGCAAGGCAAACTGCAAAGCTCTAGATCAATTATTACCTTCTCCAACAGCTGAAAAGTGAGTTATTTCTTGTAAGAGAGAGAAAAAAAGTAGAAAATAATAATAAAAACAAAAAAATCCTTTTCCCTGTGCAGCAAGTTCTGCACTGCGGACCTGGTGGAGTTCAGCAATATTGAGTTTGGTTTCTAGGCAACTTTTAAAGAAATCAGACATCATCCCCAATCACCCTTGTCAGATGCTTGTCCCCCCCAGTCTGCACAGCACTCAGTCATGCACTATCAGCGGGCTGGGCAGAGCAGAGAGCACAGCTCCAGCCCATGCTTCCCTCTGTGCCTTCAGGGACCACATCGGATTCGAGGACACCCAGCAGAGCCAGATGCATAATGACCTGTCCAAGGCAACTCTTGCTGGTGAGCGAACAACACCACGGGCACATTATCATGAAACACAGCACTCAGGTGTGAGAGGGCCAGGCAGAAGGGGACAGAGGCAGGGGGATGACTCACTGATCCAAAATCACTGAAATAAGTATGAAAACTCTCCTCCTTGTATCCTGTCTTGGGCCAAGCCTGCAGGATGCCACCCTGTCTGGGAGGGGTCTGGACCAGCACACACCAGCTGACACTTCTTTCTTACTGTCGAGGCTCTGACACTTTGCTTGGGGGGGTTAACTGGCACACCTGGGCCTGGGGATCCCCAGAAGCAACACAAGCTCCTCGATGACACCTCAGGGGGCTGTTCACTGGAATATCTGAGGTAAGACCCTTCAAATCAGCCTTTCACAGAGGGCAGGGACCACTAATCCGTCCTGATGCACTCTCATGGCATTGGCTACACCACCTGGGGAAGGGGGTGCTGAAAATGTGGCACATTTGAAGAAGCACAGGATTCCTCTAGATTTTAGTGGTAGCACCATTTATGAGGAAAACCAGATAAAACAAAGGAAATTTTACCGATTTGTTGCCATTGAGTGCTTCAGCTCAAAGGAATGAGAAGCTGCAGTACTTATGGTTTGACACATTCATTACAGAAATGGAGATGCTGCACACAGACAATCATGAAGGTCAGTGCTTCTGTTCTCAGCAGAGAGTTTGGGATTCAGTATGGATGAAAAAAAGGTAAGGAAAGGGGCTCTGATACAGGCACATAAGCCTAAAGGGCAAGATCATATTTATTAAAAGAAAAAAAAAAGCAAGGGGTGCATTAAACCCTGACCTATATCCAGACAATGCTTGCTCCAAGAACGTGAGACATGAAATACCTACATGATTCTGAACTATTAGCAGATTTTATTACCTTCCATGAGAATAGGGATGGTAGAGACATAAACCTGTCACACAGGAAGTCTTTGAGCACAGCCACACCTCCATGCCCACAGACCTGTTTCCNGCCTGTCACACAGGAAGTCTCCATGCCCACAGACCTGTTTCCTGAACCACGTTGCCTCCCCATTCCAGCCTCACTCACTGCTTTGTACAGCCTCCAACACAGCACAAGGCCAGCTGGAATGGAAGTCTGGTCACAGTAAGCACACATTCAGAAAAAGTATTTCAACTGTTATGACTTCAGTACAACAGAGACAATTCTTCTATGCAGAAAGGGCTAACTCAATTTTTTATTCTCCCTTATGCCATCATGCTAAGAACAGAGTTTAAGGCACTTTGAATAGAAGGAACTATGAATTATTACACATGCATAAGTTTTAGTTACATTTAACTCTGACCTTCAACTCAACTGCAACCAGTAAATCTGAATAAACTAGTCTTTTGAATAATTTCTTGGAAAGTCTGTGCAAGTGTTTTGTAAATGCAACCCTAACACTCACTTGTCTGGGAATTTTAAATTATTGATCAGGACAAGAGCTCTCCCCTCGTGCATACTCCACCTAATCCTTTCATTTGCTATGCTTTTTGCCTGCATGCAAAATGAATGACATTTCGTCTCATTTCCAAGTGATTTCCATGACATTTCCAGTGCCAAGGTCTACCTCCCTCAATAACAGTTCCCAGCAGATGGGAATGTACACAAGCTCTCACTCCCTGAGCACGTGCTGCTGCACACCCCTGTGTGGCAGAAAGTCCTGAAAGGGTTGTTGTGTCCAGCAGGCAAACAGCCAGGAATACCCAGAGGTGTCTGGACAGTGTCTGCCACATGAAGCACAAAGAGGAGACCACAGTGCCTGTTGGCAGAGAGCAGGGCAGTGCTGGATAGGGACATGTCTGGATAGGCACTGGAAGCCCATCCTGTGCTGCCCAGCCCCCGGCTCAGTGCCAGGGAACACCCTGAGCCCAGAACCACCAGGTTTCAGCCACACACTCTGAGTTTCCTCCCTTATGGGTGACACCCATCAGCAATGCTACAACCTTCCCCTACACATACATGAGGAGCAGCTGCCTGCAAAGACTTTTGAACTGCCTGAATACGTGAATTATGGCCATTTTCCTGTCCTCCATACTATGCAGACCAGCCCGGAAGCTCACCTGCATCTCCAGAGAACATTAGAGCCAATCAAGAGCCAGAGGTGCTGCGTTTTCCTAATGACTTGTATGCCATGACCCTGGCCAAGCTTTTCCAGGCTGCTTTCAAACTCTTTTTTCACATTCACTCCTTCATAAGTCTAATGATCTCGGATATGTGGAGGTGGGACAGCCAAGCTGGAAGCAATTCCTGTCCAGATGAACTGATACCTTTCTTTGGACTGTGAATATATGCTTCAGGCCTCAATTCACTTTGCTCCTCTGGTCTTTCGAAAGTCCTTACGAAGATTTCCTGGGAACAAGTCCTGCTGAGCTGTTCTTGCAGGCAGAGCTTGCAGAGCAAGCACAAACCAAAGTAGATAGAGCACAAAAATGGGATGTAACATACAACAGCCTGAGCATACCCACAGAGACACAGACCCAGACCCATACAGAGAGGCAGTGTCTCCTCTCCATTCTTAGTGTCCCAGAGAGAGGGCTGTGCTCCAGACACTGCCCTGCTTGCCAGAGCAATGCTACACGGGGTCTGTTTCACAGCCACATCTGCAGTGATGCCTGCTGTGCAATCCCCTCTGACCCATCCTGACCATGACACCAGCGACCACTCCCCTCTCTGGCTCTTTTCTTCCTTGCTCATCATCCCAACCCATCCTGGCTGGCTCCCACAGAAAGCTCATCTTCATCAGTATGCACAGCAGCACCTGGCTCACCTGCACAGGGAATCAGGAGCCTGAGGTTGGTCTCAGAGACCACATAGCCCAGTTAAATACTTCATGCTAGCACAGTACTGCCTGGAAAGGGACCTGGAGAAACTACCCTATATGTAACTGCAAATTAGTAGAAAAGAACCTTTAGAAAACAGCAAATGTCCCATAAAAAAACAAAACACAGGGCTTGCAACACCTGCGTTTGTACAGAGTTGTAGGGCTGGAAAAAGAGAGATAAAAGAGCAAAACTCCAGCGAAAAGCAAACTCGGTGTTCCTCCTGGCACGTGCAGGAATGCAAGTGAATGCCAAAAAATCTGATGGTACTACTTCAGTATCCTTGGTACTTTGGAGACTGGTAACCTCAAAAGAAACCTAGTCCCAGGCCGAGCTGCTGGGCTTCTTCCCAGCATGGTCACCAGGGATTTTGTGCAACCCACTGCAGTGTTCTCATCCCATGTTCACAGCCAGAGATAGACATCAAGGACAGCTTCGATACAAGAGTAGACACCATCAATCACATCATGAGTCAATAGACACAGAGTCCACTGAGGCATTTATTTGCCACCTGGAAATCTTTTAACCACAGCTCTGAAGACTGTTTAATGACAGGGATGTTTCTTTACACTGTCTTTCTTAGGAATTAATTCTAGCAGCTTCATTATAAAGAATAAATAACAAAGGTACATGACAAAGGACTCCTTGAAAGTCCAGGGGGCCAAACTTCTCCTGTTCCTAGAGAGATTCCAGGTTAAAAAAAGAAAAGATGTAATGTTCCTGAAGAGATCAGTAAATAATGAACAGGAAATCTTTTCCCCTGTACTAAGTCAGTGGAGCTCTGTGAATAATTCACAATTGCTACCAGGTAAAAAATGAATAGAAATGCTTTCCTGCCTCCTGATCCAAGGGATCAGATCCAGCCAGCAGGGGTTTAGGAAGGGCAGGTCCTGCTTGACCAACCACCTCTCCTTTTCTGACCAGGTGACCCACCTAGAGAATGAGGGGAAGGCTGTAGACGTCTACCTGGACTTCAGCAAAGCCTTGGACCTGGTCTCCCATGGCATCCTCCTGGAAAAGCTGGCAGCCCACAGCTTGGACAGGTACATCTTCACTGGGGGAAAATGAACTGGCTGATAGCCGGGCCCAGAGAGTGGCGGTGAGTGGTGCTGCATCCAGCTGGTGGCCAGTCACTTCATGGTGTCCCCCAGGGATCAGTGTTGGGGCCAGTCCTGTTTAATATCTTTACTGATGATCTGGATGAGGGGATTGAGTCCACAATCAGCAAATTTGCAGATGACACCAAGCTGGGAGCAAGTATGGATCTGCTGGAGGGTAGGAGGGCTCTGCAGAGGGACCTGGACAGGCTGGATCCAGGGGCAGAATCCAACAGTATGAAGTTTAACAAGATCAAGTGCTGAGTCCTGCACTTTGGCCACAACAACCCCCTGCAGCGCTACAGGCTGGGGACAGAGAGGCTGGACAGTGGCCAGGCAGAAAGGGACCTGGGGGGACTGAAGGACAGCAGCTGGACATGAGCCAGCGATGTGCCCACATGGCCAAGAAGGCCAAAGGCACCTGGCCTGGATCAGGAATGGAGTGGCCAGCAGGAGCAGGGCAGTGATTCTGCCCCTGCACTCAGCACTGCTGAGGCCACACCTCGAGTGCTGTGTCCAGTTCTGGGCCCCCCAATTTAGGAAGGATGTTGAGATGCTTGAACACATCCAGAGAAGGGCAACAAGGCTGGTGAAGGGTCTGGGACACCAGAGTCCTGTGAGGAGCAGCTGAGGGAGCTGGGGTTGTTGAGCCTGGAAGAAAGGAGGCTCAGGGGAGATTTTATCACTCCCTGACAGGAGGGTGCAGCCAGATGGGGGTCGGTCTCTTCTCCCAGGCAACCAGCAATAGGTCAAGAGGACACAGCCTTAACCTGCACCAGGGGAGGTTTAGGTTGGACATTAAGAAGAAATTCTTCACAGAAAGGGTGATTGGGAATTGGAGGGGGCTGCCCAGGAAGGTGGTGGAGCTCCTGTCCCTGGAGGTGTTTAAGAAAAGACTGGACGTGGCACTCAGTGCCATGGTCTGGCTGACAAGGTCGTGTTAGGTTACAGGTTGGACTTGATGATCTCAAAGGTCTTTTCCAACCTAGCTGATTCTGTGATTCTGTGTGAAATTATTCTCTCTAGCCCCTTTCATTCCCACAGCCCAGAACACTTTATGCTTCCCAACAAGCATAAATAAGGTAATTAAATGACATTGGTCCTTTGAGGTAAGAGAAGGGTATTAAGAGATCTCCTCAGACCCCAGTGAAATGCATTCACCTCTAGATGGAATTAGGAGCTGGGAGTACAACAAAACAGTTATGCAGACACATTTTGCTTCCTAAGACTCCTCTAAGGTTTGACTCAGTCAGGATTTTCTCCAGTTATGGTATTTGAAATTAAGTTTCCACCATAAATACTATGAACAATTTTTTGTAATGTGACTGCAGGAATTAGAACTCTTTGCTATTTTGATGACAGGTAGGAAGAGATTTTTTAAGTCCTGGGACTTAGATTCACCACAGCTCACAGGTGTTAGCAGAGCTGGTATTCTCACCCTGGCTTCATATTGTCCACTTCACTGCATGTCCCTATAGGTTAGCTCACTCCCCCAGAAAGTTAAAAATCAAAGCAGTGCTCTGGACATATTAAAATTCACCACTATCAAAGTTGTTCATGTGTTTTTCTACACCAAGCTGGTTGCACAGGAACATACCTCATAGGGGATAACTTCACAGTTTGCTCCTCTTCCTCCTGGCCCCCTTGTCCACTGACAATCTCTCAGCATACACCTGCATACGCCAGCAGGCTGTAAGGGACTGGGACTCCCCTTCCCTCATCACCGTCTCCCCTTTCTTCTGGAACAACTGCAGGCAAATTTGGCTCAGCATTTGCCACAGATCAGGGAGCCAGGACAGACAGCAGGCAATAGGGATGTTCTGGAGGCCAGCTGTTAGGGTCAGCCCAGCCCCTGTGCCATGGGAAGCATCAGCCTTTCAACACAAATGATCAACTGTGCAAAGCAGCTTCCACAGCCAAGGGGGAAATGAATTCCACCCTGATTCCCCTCCTGAGCTCAGCTTATCCCTGAAGCATGAGATTCAATTACCCTTATCATTATGGTAGCTTGCCTTGCTAGATATGTTATTAGCGGTGATGAAATTATCCAGCCCTGTTTTATGCTGGAAAGAAATGCAGGAGGCTCCTCATGATGGCTGCAAGGAACGGGTGCTCTCTTCAGTGGAAGGGGGAAGGCTCTTCTCCAAGTGCCATAACAGCCCCTCCAAAGGAAGGACCAGGACCTTGGCCTCAATTTATGCAACACACTTCTGTCACTGAAGTCACCAGCTGAGGACCACAAGCACATCATGTCCAAGTTTTTGATGGCCAAGAGAATTACACCCTCAGAGAGCTGTGACATCCAGGCCTTTTATGTAAACTCACGTGTTGAGATTGCAATTCCTGGTCCCATTCCCTTTTTGAGCTCTGGCCAAGGCAGGACATTCCCAAATTGTATGACTTGAATTGGACTTCATAACATTTCAGTATCACAAGTGACAGTTGACCTGAAGTTGTGCTGGGCAGATCTCCAGCTGTTTCACCTGGGTGTGGAGGTAACAGGAGAAGTTCCTGACCTAAGGGACTGTGAGCTCTGCCACAGAGCACTAGAAACACACACATCTCAAGAAAATTCAGGGACACTGCTTCCCTTTCTGTACTGCTCCCTGCCTCCTCTTGGGAGGGACCTGGAGGCAGGGCACTTCTCAGCAGCCCCTAGCAGCAGCAGCTCCCAGGGCCCACAAGGACATGCAAACCAAGCTCAGTGTATCAGCAACCAGCACATCCAGTAACTAATGGGGAAAGCAAGGCAGAGCCAGCAGGGAGACAATTTTGAACCAAATCAGTAATTCCCACCCTGTTCTTTATGATCTTGTTATGTTTGTTTTTAAACAGAGGTGGAATCAGCCTCAGCCTTGCTTGGAAAGAGCAAGCAATAAACGGTGAGAGCTCATGAGTGCAAGGGGATTTGGGGTGCCCTGGTAAAGTGGGAACATAGATGTGTAAAGGGATAGAAAGGGCAAGTGTGGGCCTGTGTGGAGCAAAGGAGTGCAGGCAGGCAGGCACACAGGTGGCTGGTCAGCCACAGAACACACAGGGTGCTCCAGTCCAGCTGTCGCTGCATTTGGAAGCACCGAGCTGTGACTGCATGTGCACACATGAAGGCACACAAAATGAGACCTGAGAGCAGCGGCACGATGGGCACCCTGTGCACAGCTCTGTGCCGGGGCAGTTTAACATCCACTCAGTCGCTGGCTTCCCCCTGCACATTCAGCAATCCCTGAAGGGGCTTCCCCTTTTCCAGCCAGCTCTAATCCCTTCTTGGTTTCTTCTCTCTTTGGAGCAAGTTTGAAATTTATGCCTGTTTTTAAGGAAACACTTAAAGAACAAAGCAGAACTGATAGCTAAATTAAACCTGCTGAGAGTGCTTGTTTAATTGAAAACGCCATCTGTAATTTAAATGTCAGGGCTGGGATGGTTATTAAAACCCTCCTTGATTACTGCACTTCATTTCACAGTTTCAAAACAGACAAGAAAAAGCTGCAAGTGGGTCATGTAACAGAGAACCACCGAGCAATGAATAAGCCTTCCCGACACGCACCAGTGGGGGCCAGGCCAGTTTGTCCCCCATGGCAAGGCTGGCTCTTGCCTCTGTCCAGCACCAAGCTGCTGGGAGATCATCTCCCAGCTGCAGCAGATCATATATTCTCTTGGAGGATGCACAGGAGAGCCAGACAGAGCAGGCAGTTTAACTCCTCCAGGCCCAGCAGGCAGGCAGCTCTTGGAACGCTGGGCAGAGCCCCCTGCAGAGGTCCAGCTGGAGAGACTGCTGAGGTAGTCTGTGTCCCTGCACTGGCTCTGCCCAGCTGCCAGGCAGCTGCTGTTTGCTGCCTGCTCCCCATTCCTTCCCTCAGCAAAACCACTGGCACTCATGGGCTGCTACCCGGCTGTCCCCAGCCACTTATCCGGGGTTTTCCTGCTTCTCTGGGCAGTGCTCTCTGCTCTGTACACAGCTCTCCCCAAGGCAAGGGGGAAAGCAGGTGCCTGGTGGGGTGGCAGGAATAGGAGCAAGCTCCTGCTGAGATCAAGGTCAGAGAAATCACTGCCTTGTCCTGATCCCAGCCGGCTCTGATACAGGGGAGGGAAGAAAACAAAGCAGCGGCTGCTGAGGCAGCAGCAGCAGAGGCAGGCTTGCCATCCATCATTCCAAGACTAGAGTTTACAGCCGTTGGGCCTCAGTAAATTACAGGAGGAGCCAGAGGAGCATGCAGGCCACCGTAAGCACAGGCTGCAAGCCATCTCCTCCCTGCTCTCCCGGGGCAGAAGAGCTGCAGCATCCCCCAGTGCTTGCTGCCAGGGAGGAAACTTGTCCCAGCAGAGCTGGATTCACAGCCACCCAAACCCATCACCAACCTTGGGTACAACAGCACACCTGGCTCCTTGGCCACTGCTCAGGCTGGGGGTGTCCTCATGCCAGCAGGGCACCTGCATGCTGTGCAGAACCCCCCTCTTCTTTTTGGGTACTGTATGCAGTGGTAAGGCTGGTTAAATTAATCAGTATTGCAGTGGGGGCACTGGGAGCCATTAATTAGTCATTAATGGTCATTGTGAGAGTTGGAGGAGACTTTAATAAGTACCTGGCCACAGGAACTATAGCCAGGTGCCTCTTTCCATCTTCTGTACTCTCTCACTACCACTAGGCTTAGTCAGTGGTTGAGGTTAGGGCATGAAATCCATCACTCCTTTGACATCAGGAGCAGGAAGAGAACGGGGATCAGCTGAACCAGTGTAGAGTTCTGTGCCAGAACACAACCCAGCCCTGGATTCCTTGCTGCAGCAACACAAACAGTAAAGAATCACAGTTGATGAGATTTTGCACACAACTCCCCCCACCCCAAACCTTGACCTTCCTGGTTGTTTTTAATTTACTCATTCGCTTCACAATGCAAAGAATGTAAAAAGAAATAATTGAGACATTACAAAATGCATCAAGAGATGAGCTAGGACAAAGGGTAATTAATATTGCCTCTCAGCTACCTCTATGAAGTCCACTGTAATTGGATGGTGAAGCATTCTGCTTTATGTAAGGAAAAAAGGGAGCACAAACAGACTCACATTACAGAAAGCTCATCCCACATTAAAAATTACAGTAATCAAAGCCATAATGAGCTGTAACATTTAATAAAACTTTTCAACTTTAGGCTGTAGCATTAGACATGGTAATGTTTAAAGAAAAGCGTACAAGGGCACCACAGGAGAAAGACCACTGAGGAAGGATCTGCTGGCAGTCAGTGCCAAGGAGCTGATCTTATCCATCAACAACATGCCAGCCCCCAGTGACAGTCTTGGCAGTCTCCCAGGAGCAAAAGGTGGGCAGGGTTTGGACTCTCCACAGGTGCTTTGCACCCCAGTCTCACTGAAACAGGCACAGGGCCCTTGGAAAGGCCACACCTGAACAGCTGGAATACCTCCACCCAGCAGTGCAGCTGTAGCATTCCAAATACACAGCCTCACAGCTGCCTACAACACCAGCAGTCGAGGTTTAGAAAGGCATTTAAAAGTAATTCTCTGTATCAGAGCTCAGTGGGGGAGTATCAGAGCCTTGTAGGAGAAACATAGCACCATCAAGCTGGCTTAAAACAGAGAACCAAGACACAGGTCTATTGCTCAGGAGAAAAAGTATGCCAGCCAGAAAGGAGGTACCTCCTCTGCACACTGATTTCTGCTCTGACCAGCAGCCCCATGCTCAGTTATGTCACCAGGCTTTTTTATTTTCAAGCCTTTGGGACCTATGGCTAGTGGCAACTGGTAACACACAGCACCTACCCAATTGCTCGTGGGTTTCACGAGAGGACCATTTACACAAGCTCAGTCTGGACTAGAACGTGAAAAGCTTTTCTAAGGCATGCACAACTTTTTGTCTGTAGCATCTCTAGGTTTGTAGTAAATTACATCGTGGCACAGAGGTAGCTCAGCATCACAAAGCCTGCCACACACACAGGATTCACCTGCAAATATCTGGGCTGAGGGTACAATTTCCCCTCTACTAGTATGACAAGGACCTACTGCTGTTTTCTGACACACAGGAATTAATGAATCTGTGGGAAAAGAGACATGGGAGAAAAATGTTTTGCCCCTTATCTATTTCTTGACTCACTCCTCTCTTTGTTCTAGGTAAAAAAGTCTTTTCCCTTTGGGTAGGCAGACTCTGGAGAGTTGTAGCCATAAAATCTCAGATTTCTTTCTGCATCAGCTATTCCATGCAACATTAAATCAGGATAGTTGTTAATGCTCCAAAATAATTGTCTTCTCCTTTCTAAGGAGTTAAGTAGTCTCATGCCATGAAATTAGAATAGATTCTATTAATTAGGAGCAGGATAAGAGTCTGCAGGTTTTCCTAACTTGAGATGAGAAAGGCTCACTTCCAGCTGTAATACTGAGTTTTCCTTTCCTTTGCACAGAGTAACCTGGAAGAAGTTCTTCTGCCTCACAGCAGAAGGATTTGAGAGGCAAGCTTGACTCTGAGTGTGCTTGAGTGCCCTGGCATCAGTGCAATGAAGCACTTACAGCCCTGATTAACTGTAATCACAGGTATGTCCCAGATACACGTCCTGCTGTTATTTCAAGATTCACAACTATATCTTTGTGAGTAGAAAAATGCTAAACTAAATACTCAAAACCGTAATAAAGGCTGATTCTGCAGACAGGGAAATTGCAATACAAGGAAGGAAAACAGGCATGGTTGTCTAAGGGTACCCACGAATCAGCAGCACTTTGTGTGACAATGATGGGCACACAAATCAAAGTGATAGAAAGGCCTGGGCTGGAAGGGCCCTTAAAGACCATCTAGTTCCAACCTCCCTGCCATGGCCAGGGACATCTTCTGCTAGATGAGGTTGCTCAGGGCCTCATTCAACCTGGTCATGGACATTTCCAGGGATGGGGCAGCCACAGCATCTCTGGGCAACTGTGCCAGGGCCTTTACCATGCTCTGAGTAAAGAACTTCTTCCTAACATCTAATCTAAACCTCTCCTATTTTAGTTTTAAAATATTCCTCCTTGTCCTATCACTATCTGCCTGTGTATAAAGCCACTCTCCCTCCTTTTTTATAAGCCCTTTTTAAGTTCTGGAAGGCTGCAATGACATCTCCCCAGAGCCTTCTCCTCAGCCTGCTCCCAATCACCTGTCAGACCCAGCACCTGCCTTAGGAGAGAGGTGCCTCATCCACTGTCATCTCCCACAGCAGAGCTCAGAAGTGCTCACATGGAGGATGAAAGAAAAGCCTGACTGACCAGGGGAACAGTCACAAATCCCAATCCTCACTGCAAGCCCTCTCCCTTTACAGCAATCATTACAAACTCTCCCCCAGAGCCTCAGTGCTCTCAAGTACCACCTTCCCCAAAAATAGAAACAACACAGAACCACTGGGCCAGTAACAGACATGAGGAGACTCCAGGGAGGGCTAAAATGTTGGCAAGAGCACAACTCATCAGAGCCCAGGAAGGCTCAGCAGCTCCATAGCCGACAGTCCCTGCAGAGCTCACAGACCCAGATCTCCAGCACAGGACCCAAGGCACAGAGCAGTAGTGCTCCCCCAGCCACACAGTATGTGACACTGGAGCTCAGATGGGTAAGAGCACCCTGGATTCACACACCTTCCTTCGGCCCCAGCAGCCCACAGCTGCTACCACACACCAAGTTACATTCCTCCTCTCACCCTGCCACCACCAAATTGTCTCTGCTGGTCAGCAGGCTCGGGAACACACCTGTATTTACCTGCCGTGCCCCAAGCCCTACCTCAGACACAGAAGACTCTGGCTTCAGGTATTCCTGTCCCTACTCAGAGCACTGGGACAACTTCTACCAGCTCGGCATCCCCAGAAAGTATTTATGCTCCATAGAAAACTAGAAATGCAAAACTGGTTAAGTCTTACTAGAGCAGAAAAGGGACTAGATAGCAAGAAATTTCAGATTCACATATGCCAAACACCATTTCTTGTAGCAATAACTGATTTTTTTTGTTTTATAATGGGAAGATGCACTTTTCAGAGTCTGATCTCAGCAGCATACGTGAGTTATTCCTTATGCTCTTTTAACTTACTACTGTGCATTATATATAGTTAAATCACTTTTATTATCACCTTTGAAAGAAGCCAAGCAACTCAAAGAAAATCCTTCTATTAATCCTAAAAAATACCCTAAGGATTTTTTCCATTCTGCACCTGAGCATGTATTTACATGATGGATTCATTACACCTAGTTGAGTGAAGGACGGTGCATTTTTAAGAACACTTATAAATATGTATTCATCTGATAGACTGGAGGAACTAATCTAGGTTTGAGAAGGTCCACAATTATGAATTTACAAGCTCTTCCCTAATTGCCCCTAAGGGATAGGGTAGGGATGGAAGAAAAGATGAGCATCTGGAGCTCCAGGGAGATTGTACACATTAGTGATGCTTCTGAACACAGCAGCTCAGTAGAAGCACCCAGTTTTCAGAGAGTGTGGAAAGAACTGCCTGAGTACAGGAAAATGGGAATCAGGCCAATAGCTTGGCACAGAGGCAATCCACATACATACAAGGGATACAAATAACCCGAGCTTCCAAGGCTGCTCTCTACCTTTCCTCAGCATCTCTGAGCAATGCCACCTTCTCTTAGAAAAGACAGGAACAAAACCACAGCCCAGCTCTACTGCTAAACAAGTCACATAATCAGCAGAGTATTGGTATACTTCTAAGTCTTCTTGTCCCAGTTTGCTGTTATTAGAGATTCTGCTGCTGGTAGGTGACAGCAGACTGACCATCCTTTGAGCAAGAAAAAAAGCCAGTTATATAGAAAAGCATTCCAAGTTTCTCCCACTATGGCCCCTTTAAAAAGGGAGAAGAGATTTTGGCCCAGTCACCTCAGCTTTGTGACTCCAAGGGCAGTTGCCCAGTTCTTCTCCCGTTCCTTTCAAGCACCTCTCTCACATCTCAGCTAAAGGCAGACCAAGCAGGTCAGTGCCAGGAGAGCCCCAGAGCTGCATGGCTGGATGAGCAAAAGGGACTTGATCTTTCAGATCAGAAGCTGATCAGACTGTTCCTTTCCCCCTTTCCTCCTTGGAGCACATCCCTCTATCTTGTTCTCCTGAGAGTAGCCAGGAGTTGGGGAAATACTCTGGACATGTGGCAACTGTACCTCTGGCATGCTTCATGCTCCCTGCACAGACAGCTGGACCCTTAGGATCATGCATTTAAAAATTTCTGCAGAAATTACATTACCTCTCCATTTGATTTGTGCTTTATATTTGTGCACCTCAGTCAAACCCAGATTTTATTCTCTTCCTAATTTCTCTGAGATGCTGGAGTTTCTAATTAACCAGAAAGGCTTTTTATTCCTTAAAACTCTCCAGTTATGAGTAATGATACCAGCTCATAAATGAAAATTGTCTTTCTATTTAAATTCTGTAATTCTTGGGGGGTACATGGGGAAAAAAGCAAGCATGAAGCAGTGGCCCTTAGGTCATTTGCAACTTATTAATTTCAAGCAGAGCTCTTAGCTAGTTCATTAAGACTGAGTATGCTGCAGTGGAATGTAATGGCTAAGATATTAATTACCTTGCAGGCTTTCAAATATAGAAAATGGTTTATTTTTATTTTATGTTAAAAAGCAGCTGTACCAAGGGGATCATTCACCACTCTCAGATCTGGGCTGTGCAGGTCCTTACGAGGCTGGTTCTAGCAGGGATGAGACGGGGTGCTCTGAGCCCTCAGCCTCGCACTGTGCCTGTGCAGGATGCACCGTGGCAGTGAATGCCTCTGAAGGGCTGGTGCCTGGTGCTTTTTCACCAAACAGAGGCAGCCTGGAAGTAATGTGCAGCTCCACACGTCACAAATGAAGCTGGCACGGGCATGAACCACACTCGATACGTCTGCGGCAGTGCCTTCTGCGCCTGGAACGGTCCCTCTGGAATCTCCCCACAGCACAGCACTGTAATGCACAAGCTGTTCTGGTACGGAAACAGAAGCAGCTGCCTCCTACCTGTGCCAGGACACCAGCTGCCCCCTGGGACTGAGCCCTCAGGACACACGCACCAGCCCCGAGGGGCTACAGGGTGCCTGTCTGGGTGACCATGAACAGCCACAGAGCACTTTTAAATGCCAGTGCACTTTGGATGTTATCATCGATTTTAACATAATTCACAAGACACATCAACGGGCCTTTCACCCATGCTTAGAGCAGACACCTGTCTCTGTCCCCCTTGCCACCCACTCAAGTTCTAATCCCGTGGCTGTTCCTGCACAGTGCAGGTCAGTCAATTGACTGTAAATGGAAGCAAATAAAATGCAGCAGCACTTTACAATCACTGCTCAGTGCTCTGCAGTAAAAGCAAAGCTATGATGTGACTTTTCTTGGCATTTTCTCTTGAGGAAGGATTCCACCTCCTTTGAGATTCAATACAAGAACAACAGCAATTTGCATTTCTGCTAAAACAATCTGACCCCTTGCAAACCCTGTAGCTGCCAAGTGGCCACTTCCATAGCTGCATGTACTATAAAAGCCACTCGTCCTCCTACACCGTCATTAAAAGAACTGATGAACAAAAACAGAATTCCCCAATAAATCTGGATGGAGAAAACTGGATTATAATTTATATATACAATCAAAACACTGAAGAAAAATGTAGTCTCACTGCTAAACCAGCAGCCATTATCACAAGTTCATAGATGCCCCCAAACCTAAGCACAGTTGCCCCTCTTCATCCATCAAAAGCCATGGCTATTTGCTTGGGAATGCAATGTATGTTTTTCAGACGGCATAAACATCTGTTAAAGGATGGAGAGACAGACATCATCCCAAATACCTTTATCTGACATACAATCTGGGGCTTTCAGCAAAGCAAAGGAGCAGAGAGGACAGTTTCAGGTTAAAATTATGATTTTCCTCCCCTCCCTCTCTTTCTTGTATTTTTAAACCCTGCTAATTTCCTTCCTCCTCCCCCTGAAAATAAGTTTTTCAAAGAAGTTAAAGGATCTGGCACTTTCTCTCCCCTTTATTCCTTCTTCAGATGCATCTGTTGAATATGGAAGAGCACTCCTTTTATATTTCCAGCTCAAAAGGATCAAAATAAGGATCTGGGGACTGGTGTCTGCGTTGTTATTAGGACAGAAACTCAAATGCATTGACGCTAATATAATCCTGCCTCTGGTCTGTCAGATACTCCCCAGCTCCTTCAGCCCTCTGCATCTGTCCTTATATCTCCATTGCTCCATTGGGGATGAGGGAGAAACCACGGCCGACATGGCAAGATATTTCTCTTCATCATATTTTTCATGTGAAAAATGTAACTTCACCTAAGCCAAAGTCTCAGAGGTAGGGGAGGATTTTATTTTTACAAAACACATATATTTGTTAGAGGTGGGGATGTGGATAGACATCAAAGTTGTTCCAGTGAAAAGATCGTGTTTTGACTGTTATGGCTCCAAAGTTTCTCATCCCACCTTGACCAGTGTCCCTGACTCTATGTGGATCTCTGCAAGCTCCTTTTCCCCAGCTTTGCTGGAGCTTGCCCCTTGCAGGCCCTAGGTCACAGCAGCCTTTGACCAGCTCACGTTTGTATTCAGGGAGGTGGGGGCAGGTCAGGGAACCACGGGAAAGCCACATGGTACAGCACATCCCACAGCACTGCCCTCATCCTCCTCCCCGGGAAATGAGGGGACTATTATCTTGGTATAATGAGGGTTCATTAATTCCTCTAGGCAGCGGTTCCCCAGCAATGACAGCCCAAAGGTCAAAGTACTTTTTGCACTGAAAACAATCAAAGCGAGATCATGAGGCTGAGTCTTCCCCAGTTTTAATGGCTGCTCACGGTGCATTTCAGGAGTCTCTTGTTTTGTGACAGCTGGAATTATGGGCAGTCCTACTAAAGGGACCTTTTTATGGTGCAGATAGATGCACTAATCTGTTTTAATGGCTTTTCCAGCAAAGCCTTTGACACATTTTCATTATGGTAATGCTTTAATGCAGAAAGCATCCATATTATTAGGATAAAATCTTCGAGAGCTCCTCTTTATGAAGGTGGTGCTGTTTCTTTTCATTTCAACTCACACAGCAGGACCAGCTTTAAAAAGCTGCTTTGTACAGCCCAAACAGGACCAATTCCATCCTTTAACAACAACAACAAAAACACCCCAGCAAACAATCCCCCTGCTTCCTAGTTACTAGGTCAGCAGCACAGCTGGTGTAAAAACATGCATCACCCTCCTTCATAATTCTGGCAAAGTCAGAGAAGAGTGTTTTACAGCCAAGCAGGCCAGCTCAGGATACTATCCAGCTTCCATAGTGTCTAGGTTTTGAGACAAATTTCAGGAGAAAATGCCCTGGAATGAGCGTCTTGTCTAAGGAGAAAAGGCTTCAATAACTCCCTTTTCTTCTGCCAATGAGAGAACGAGATATCAGGGGCTGAAATTCTGACCAGCCTGTAGATGAGACAAGTGTCTCACAGCACAGTGCTTCTGAAAAAAGTGAGCAAGGGAAAAAGACAGCTCACTTATCTTTCCATGTCTTACAACTCCCCGTTGTGCCTACAGGCTGCACCCTCTGCAAGTGGTGACCATTCCTCAGAAGCAAGGAGAGCTCTTCCCTCACCTTTGGGGATGCATAGAAGCATTGCTGTTACTGAGGACTGGAGTCAAAGGCCCATCTTTGCCCCAGCCTCCCATCAGCAGGGCAGAGCATCCCAATCTGCAGTCTCTGTGCAAATTCCTGTCAGAAAACTGTTGTTACGGTGTTAATTAATTGCTGCCAAACATTGTTAAGTTTCCAGCATGACAGTGGGATATAGGTACGGCACCAGCAGTGCATCTGTTGAGGGAGCAGCACCATCCCGATCTGGAGTCTCACTCCTCCCCATCACTGCTCAGCTCCCTCACAAACAGCAGTGTCAATGCAGAGCTTTCCCTCTGAACATCAACTGATCGAGGGCACTGCAGGAACAAGCTGAACAGGGTACCCCAGGTTAATGGGGAATCTGTCACTTGAAACGTCACCAGTGATGCTGTAATGATTAAATTCCAGTTTGAAGTCCCCAGCCCGTTTTTTATTGATTAAATCAAGTGTGTTATATTGACAGAGTTTCTGTAAATCGTGCTAAGGCACAGAGAAATCAGTTCATTATTAGACTAGCCAGGCCACAAAGGCAAATCTGAACATAAGATTTCAAATAAAAACTGAGAAATCTGGTGGTTTTCCTACCATAATTCAATCCTCCCCTTCATATCTTACCCCTACCCTCAAAGGTCTGGTGGATGCTGTGACTGACAGGCACCAAGGAAAGGAGACACTTCGAGTCAGCTCCATCCCTACCCAGTGTCCCCATCGTGTCACTGCTCAACACCTGCCAGGGCTCTGCTCTCTGCACCCTCACTGCAGACAGTGTTCACTGGGGAAAAAGCCAAAGCCTCTTGCCCAAGCTGGGAAGGGCTGATTGCTGCCAGAGATGGGCTGGGAATATAGCAACTGTATTGTGCATCACTTGGTTTTCCTGGGGTTTATTTCTCTCTCTCTCTTAGTATTGTTTTTTTTCTCTTTTCATTTTAGTTGTGGTATTTTGCCTTATCTCAATTGTTAAACTGTTCTTATCTCAACTCACAGGTTGTACCTTTTCTGATTTTTCCCCCATCCCACTGGGGGGATGATGCCAACGTGAGTGGCTATCTGGTGCTTAGGTGCCAGCTGGGGTTAAACCATGGCAGCACCCTATTGATGAAGAGGTAAAGAGCTGAGACAAAATGAGCCAACTCTACAGCTCGACAGCCTAAGCTGAGCAAATACCCATTTTTCTTAGACATCTCATATTTAGTGCCCAGCTGCAGGTAACCAGTGGAGCAATTACCAGAATCTCTAAGCCCCTGCATCTTCTGCCAAGAGCTAAGGGGTGTCTAAAGGCTTACTACTGCCATTTCTATGCCACTCTCCATCTCCTCTAGAAATGGGGTCACTCAAAATGAGCATTTCTGGAGTGTGGGGCTGGACTAACTAGGCAGGCATTTCTCATGCTAAATGTGACAGAAAAACAAAACCTATCAGGAGGGACACAGCAACAGCCCTTTGAGACAGTCTGCAAAAACATGGAGGGAAGTAGCTATACAGCTGTGCACAGGAACAAACTATGGACTTGCCCCACAATCTTTTGTTAAAAAAAAAAAATTACTCTTGTCCAACATACCACGATAGCAAAATCAATTCCTTTCCACCAAACTACCTGTATTTAAATAGATTTATTTTATGCCACTTGCCAGAGAAATGCATCTTCTATTGACAGTAAAGCAAGGCTCTTGGCTCCTTTTTAAAGGAAAGTAAGCTTTTCACAATGTGTTACCAGCAGGGAAGATGTTGGAGAGGCTCTTATTTTCTACTTAGTACTCTCAGTAACAGGACTGCTTATGCAGCTTCAAAAGGAACAGTTTTTACAGTTAAGAGGTACACAGAGCTCTGCAACATCAAACAGCCACCCCAACCCATGCACAGCCTACTGAATTGAGCAAAGTTTGCTCCTTGCCTACCCTGAACTGTCTGGGAACACTGAGCTCTGGGGAAAATGAGCTGAAAATAAGTGTTTGCCTGCAGTGCTGTCAGTGACTGAGACCTGCATTCCCTGGCTACCAGAGACACACCAGCCCTGCAGCTGTGTCAGTCACGGTCACACTCACCTTCTGCAGGGCAGTGAGGAGCTCAGGCTTCTCCTCGTGGTTCCCTCATCCCCTTCACTGCTCTCCCAGACACAGGACAGACAAAGAGATGCTCTTTGGCAGGGACACTGCCATACACGCTCTGGAGCCAGTCTGAGGGATTGTTATTGCATCTCTGTACCATTAACTGCTTGTTAATGGGTGGAAGGAGCATTTGCAGCAATAACCTCTATTCATCATCCCATGCTCAGCTGAAGGTAGAGCCAGGACTGCTCAGCAGCACTCCAGAGTCTCTCTTCTGCCAGGATCCAAGCAGGCAGGGCCTCCACCAAACACCTACTGATGATCCAACCCCCCTCCCCATGACACCCCGAAGAGCCAAGCTGCAGGGGCCTACGGGAGAGCCTGCTCAGCCCATCACACTTCTCAGCACAGCCACCCTGCCCAGGACTGGCACCAGTCCAGAGACTCAGACCCTGGCATCAGCAAGGCAGCAGAGAAGGAAGCAGAGGAGACCATAATCTTGAAAGGGGAGGACAGGCCAAAATTTAACTAGGCTCCTCCCCAGAGCCTGCCAGGAGCATGGAGGAGACAGGCAGATGATCCATTTACTCTAGCAGGATGGGTACCACTGTTTTTCCCAATTAAACCTCAATTAAACACTGCCATAGAGGAATCAGAGAACCCAATTAAGAAAAATGCTAGGACACAAGTTCAGTTAGGGCCAAGTCAAGAGTTCTGAAGTATCCAGGAATAAACATGCCTGACATCTGGATAGACAGTTATGCTTTCCAAGCCATGGTGCACAAGAGCAAGTACTGAGCACTTGGCCACCCCATTCCTCCCTGCACCGAGCAAGTGCAAGCCAGGCAATTCCCTACCCATCAGCTGAGAGGCCTCCTCCCCAGTGAAGACACAGAAGGTCAAACCAGACCACAGGAAGAGGGAGGAAACCCAGGCAACAGCACCTGAGCAAGTCACACATAGTTTAGGTGCTTTTGCAATTGCTCATACCCCAGCCATGTCCAAAAGGCCGTTTCAGCCCCCGCTCCTGCAGAGTGGGACTGAAGAGTGCTCCTGGCTTGAAGCAGCTTAGACCCCGAGCACGCATCAGGAGGCAGAGGGCTTGTTCTTGTCACTCACCCACCCCACAGCCAGCACAGCTCTGCACAGAGCACATGGGACCATGGAACACCCCGGCTGGACCAGCCTGGCTTGCAGAGCCACCTCCCCAAAACATCCATTAGGCACTGCCCTGGGTATCAGTACAGCAGAAGAGACAGACTGAGCAGTGGAGACAGGTAGGCAAGGAAGCACAGTCTGACCACAGTCACTCTGAGCTACCTCAGGTTTCCTAGCAGGGCTACAGGAGAACCGGCTTACTTCACAGAGACAGTGAGGCAGATGCAAGAAAGCTTCTTCCAGTCCTGTAAACACTGACTTCCAAAACATGCCCTTAATTGCCCAGGCTGAGTAAGGTAGGAAAATACCGTGTCCAAGAACATCTCAGAAGAACAGCCAAACAGGTTTACTTCATCCAGCTCTCACAACCTGCCAGGGAAGTTCACTAGAAGCAGCAGGCAGTAACTCAGCCCAGCAAACAGGAGCAAAGTCACACTGCTGATCTCAGGTTGGGCAAAGCAGAAAATCAATGAGGTTCTTGGGATTTGTGTCAGTGACAGGGAAAGCATCAAAGACAAACAATGGATTTTTACTTTTTTTCAGGTATTTGTTCAAATCGAGCTGAGACCATGCTCAGTTTATATTCCACCAAGAAATGAGCCTGAAGATTGAAGTACCCCTTCATATGCTCCAAATTCCTCCTCCTGCTCTTTCTAGTGCATGCCAGCGTCTTTGGCCTTTTGTGATTTTCCTTAACAAGTCTCCTCTCCAGCACAGAAGAGCTGCTCTTCAGTCAGATAGTAAAGGGGCAAATTGCAGGGCCCATAGGTCCCAGCAGCTTACAGGGCAACTGAGAAAAAGGACAGATCGCTCAATTGGCAGATAAAGAACTAATCCTGACAGAAAACTGGCTTTGTATAATACTGTGCATTCTGCAAAAGGAAAACGCGAGGCTGGATGGGGCTCAGGTTGTACACAGCAATCGTGGTATACCATCAGACACTCGAGCACAACCTGTCTGCAAGGAGCTGGTCTGTGAGCTTGGCCCTACAGGATCCCTGGATCTACTAGAGAAAGCCAGACCTCATCCAGGTGAAGGGGCACCACAGGAGCCTGGGACCCGGCTGGCTGGAACAGAGCACTGGTCTATCTTCTCCAGCACCAACACGAGCCAAAAACAAGAGCAAAGAAGAGAAAACTGCAGCTGGAAATAGCTGATGTAATGACTATAAGGTCCTCACTGAGGACCATTTCACCCTAACCTCATTAAAAGAGGATTGGGATTTATACCCCAAATGTTTTCTCTCCAACATTTGTTTTTACAGCCTTTCTCTCAGGACATCAACCACACACCCACACCAATGCCCACACACCCTAAGGGACACTACACCTCTGATTTGCTGAGACGTATTTCAGGGGCAAGTTGCACAGGGTAACTTGTCCTTTGACATTGACCCAAAAGGTGTGGGAGGGAGGAAAGAGAAGAAGTATTTCCTTCTTGTCACAGCTGAATCACCACCAGCAGCTGTGGGATTACAAAGCGTGGCTCCCCTCCCTCCCCAAATACTGGGTCAGGTCCCTTGGTCCTGCAAGCAAACAGTTGAGGCATGGACCTGACAATTAACATGCGAGACAGAAGAGAACCAGGGCTCATTTTCAACTTGTCAGGGCCCACATAATAAATTACAGAATAAAATCCCGGAATGACAGAATAATGAGCAATTCATTTGAAATGTAAAATAAATAGGTAAATCTCTAGTGAGCTGGCAGAATAAATGGGATTCAGCTGACATTTGGTGATTAAATTAAACACTAATGACCTCATGAATAATGGGCTACAGGATTGAATTTGGAGGGCAATATTTTCTTAAGTGGGGGCAGAGGGACAACACATCCAGTAAGAGCCAAGCTACACTTTTTGCATTATTTTCAGTGCTCTGCACAAACTCCCCACTTCTGGAAAGCTGCAATGCCTGAGGACATGGCCCTCCTCTGCAAAGGCTCTCCACAGCCCTCTCATCCCAAGGTCTTCAAGTCTGAAGATCCCCAGCTCCAAAGGGGACCCCTCCTCTCCCAGCAGGCATCTGCAGCGTTAGTTCAGGGCATGAATAGGAGTACAAATCCTACTGCTCCCTTTGGAGTGGGGAAAAAAAATCCAGCAGCAATTAAAAAATCATTGAGGCATGCATTCTTCCTAGCAAAGCCACCTCCTGTGCTCAGAGAGACCCACCCTCACCTGTACTGTGCCCCAGCCACCTGGGCTCACACTGTCCTCTCTCATGCCAATCCTCACCAAATGCAGGGCCAGGTTTCCTAGCTTTCCCCCCTCTCCCCTGCCCTCAGCTGCTGGTATTATGTTGGTATTATTAGAGGATTATGTTATCAGGGCTTCTATGGTAATGTCAGCTGCTGTTTCTTGACCTGCACTTCTGAGCTTGGTCTTTTACTTATCAGCTACAGACAGAGCTGTCACTGACCCCCGCTGTTATTTTGAGCTAAATTCATTGGTGTGCAAAAATGCCTTCCCAAATGTGCTGCTGGCCACCCCCTTCTCTAAAAGCCAGGATCCCCAAGGATACAGGGCCAATGTCTCCTTTCTCAGCCAAAACCTTGGTAGCCTGGGGAAGGGCTTGATTCAGTGAGCTCATTTCTTTGTTTCCTTTAACTTAGTAACTGACCAAGAAAGTTGTGAAAAAGTGAAATTTCCTCTTGGTTCAAGTCCAGAAAATCCTGGTTTGTATCAAACAGAACAAAAATAAAGACTTTGTTTTAAAACGTACTTAAGCATTTCAGAAAAACACAAGTCTGAAAGTTAAAATATTTGTCTTCCTGCCTCACTTCACCCTCTTGTCATAAACTTTGGCTCAAAACTTCATTTCACAGGTATGCTTCAAAAAGGTTTTTTTCCTCAGAGTGAGATATGCAATACTGAGGGACAGAGGTCATTCCAAGATGGGAAAGGAGAATAATTAACTCATCGAGCTAACATCCAGTGCATCCAGTGTGGTAAGTATTGCCATAGTTTTGCTTAACCTACATCACAAAACATAGATAATTTGGTTAAGAACTCTTCCCTTTACTAATGCAGAGCAAACTTGCTGGTCTAATAACTTTCCCCTCCTACAAATCAAAGCTAAGCAGAAGCTAATAGATTGAAAGCAGGGAAGTAAATCAAGATCTACTGACATATAAAACCTAATAATTCTATTAAGAGCAAGTTAAGACAATTAAATACTGGTGAGACATCAAAAAGCTAAGTAGCCTGAAGAAGTTGATTTTATAAATGAACCAATTCATTTAAATCTATGCCCTCATAAATTGCATTTAATTCTTGCTCCAAACCTCTCCTGCTGAAAGTCACGCAGTCTCACACATGCCCTGCTAAGAGAGTCACTGGGGAGAAGTGCTGCTCTCAATTACCCTTCACCTTGGATCAGTAAGGAGTGAGCATGGCTGAGGAGCCTCAAAAGGTATCTTCCCACACATCTACCTAGCACACAGCCTCTGGACCTGCCAGGAACTGGAGATCAGCTCTCCCAGTTCAGATCCAGACCACTACCACTGCTGTTGGCACACTGGCAAGAGGCTGCCCAGCCCATTTCATCCTGCAATCCAAATGCCTTCAGAATAACCAGCGAAGGCAGCTGCCTTAGCCCTCATCGCTCCGTGAAGCTATGGGCTTCTCCTGTAACACAAGGACCAGAGCTGTCAGGAGAGAAGGTTACTTGAAAGTAAATGAGCAGTACCAGTCATAAAACAGCTGAAGAGCATTTAACTACACAGCTCTTCACAAAGCAAAACCCCTGCAATATACTTGTAAAGCCTGAAACAGCCACACAGCTGATCCCAGCGCAGCTCCTGCACACTCTGGGTAATGCTACAGCTGTTGCCTTGTAGCTGTCTCTGAAAAGCTATTCCAAGCTAAACTCCAGTCACAGTGCACTGTAAAATAAAATAATAAAAACATTATATGGCTAAATTCCTGTACACCAGCTCCTGAGGCTTCTGCTGACTCTGTTCCAATTCACGGCATCTTGGAAGAATAGCACAAGTAATACAAATGAAAAATATGACACAACTTAACTTCTCCTAACCTCTCTCTCCCTCCCCACTTCTCTCCACTGCTCCTTCTTCAGTATCCTCCTCTCTCCCTGACTATCCACATCCTCTTTCTTGCCTGCCCTTCCAGGTCTGTAGTTTTATCTGCACAGCCTTAGAGATTAAGCACCCTGACAAAGAACATCTCCCTTTGAGAAAAGAATGGAATGTTTGGAAAAGGATGATTTGGGTGGGAATGATTTGGGAAGGGAAGTTTTGGGTGAGGAAGATTTGGGTAAGGAAGGTTTTGGTGGGAATACCTGGGAAGGGAAGTTTTGAGTGGGGATGGTCCGGGAAGGGATGGTTTGGGTAGGGCTGATTTGGGTGGGGATAATTTGAGAAGGGCTGATTTGGGCAGGTGTGGTTTGGATGGGGATAGTTTGGGAAAGGAAGGTCTGGGTGGGGATGATTTGGGAGGGGATAATAATTTTCGCACTACCACATGCTCTAGCCTGGCAATCACAGCATAGCACCAGTTGAAGCCTTTGCCTTCTTCACACTGTGGCAGAGCAACCCTTCATTCAGCAGCAGAACTGAGGTGCTCCAGTTCAGCTCCTTCGAGAGGAGGAGGCCCCAGGTCCTCCAGCAGCAGAGCCAAGCCCACCCTCGGAAAGCACCCCTGGGCTCCACTGTTGTTCTCACCCCTCTTTGCTCCTGCTTCTCCTGAAGCTGGATCAGACTCCAGCAGCAGTGAGACAGCACTGCACCTCCTGGGGAGACCTCCCCACCATCAGCTCTTCCAGGGCTGTCAGCCGAGTGGGCACTCCATACAAGCCTCCACACACTGAAGGGGAAAGGCACATTGTTTATATGAAAGCCTGGCTCAACCCTTGCGTTTAAAATGCTTGTGCTCACTTTTCCCCTTTAAACAAGTAGTGTTACAATAGGAGTCCCACTGGTGACAGAGCCTGATAAAGCAGATTATGTGCTTAAAGGTCTGATTCCCACTAGGTCCCACTTGGCTTGGTATCAGATCTTAGACCGGCTGTACAGCCACATTCGCTGTAGCACCAGACGTATGCCAGCCTTGGCAGTTACACCAAAGCTCCTCACAGCATCCAAGTCCTTTTCTGGAGCTGGACTTGGGCAAAAGACAGCACTTTCAGCACAGCTCCCAGAGCTGTCTCCATGCACGGGAGGGAAGAACTTCCCTGTCCTTACGTGCCTCGCCTCATCACTACAACAAAGGGACAAAAGCATTTTGATTATAAAGAGCATTTGCAAAGCTCAAAGCACAGTTATGACTTGTAATTACAGTGTTCCAGTTCAGCGTAAGGACATTCTCTTATGTAGGTCTAACCAGTGAAATTGTTGTTTTTAGAGACATCTCTTACCTTACCAAACAAGGACTTTTAAAAAGCTGTTGCTTGCTGAATTCTACATTACCACATCATTATCTTCCAGTCTCCTTACAGCCTCCTGGAGCAAAGCAAAGCCCAGTCCAGACAGTGTATCAAGATCTACCACAAACAACCTTTCCAGCTATTATACTGCAGGTTTACATTCTGCACATTCAGCAGAAACTGTGCCTGCTGTAAAGGCTATGTTATTAAAGCACACATACATTGGCTCTTTAGAGCCCCAAGAGCCACAGCCTTGACAATTTACATGCGCTCAGATTCTCATCTCTGCTACACCCACACCTCGCTGTTGCTACCCTGAATTTTAGTGAAAAGCTTTCCAGGTTTGTCCTGGTGCAACAAAGATCAGCTCCTGGTTGTGAAGAGATGCAGGTTTTTTATTTATAAAGCCTCCCACTCTCTGCCTCCTGGCAAATCACATATCCTGCCGAGTCAGTACACACTGAAACCAAAATTAAAATACAATAAACTATCATAAGAAAAAAGGGCTGTAAACTCACCCTCATAACATTTCCACAGATGAAGACAATTGAATCTAGAAGATCCAATCAGGAATAGAGAGAAGGGCTCAGCAAAGTGGCCTTTTTAAAAGGCTACATTTGCATGCAGAGCATGGTACTGGCAGGACAGGGCAGCAGTGTCTGAGAGAGGGACTGTCACCACAAGAACTGGCAGGTTTTGGCTGACCTGCAAGTGGGGAGCTGAAACCTAACTAGGGTCATTCCAGCGTTGGAAGCCTGGACAACTCCCAGGCAAATGAGGGTGCTGCTTCACCACCGATTTGCCCATGTGCAGGATGAGGCCACTGAAGATCAGGGCTCTGGGCCAAGTCTCCAGAGCAGCTCATTTCTGGCTCTCCCATCAATCCTCAGGACAGGCTCAAGATAGATGAAGAGCAGAACCGTTCTCATGGCACCTCCTAATGGTGACAAATGCCACACAACAGTGTCTTGGTAAACAAAGCAGTGCCTGCCCAGCATCTCACTTCCCCTGCAGAATGAGCTGGATAGCTTAATCCCTTGCCAGTCACATCCACTTTGAGTATAATCCTTCAAACCAACTGCATTCTTCCCCTTCACAAGGGCAGTGGGCAGCACAGGGGAGCCCTGATCTCAGCCAGGCCAGATGAGTCTCCAGAAAAAGTAATAACACTGTAATCAGAAGGCATATTACTCTAGCAGCAGGTGAAACCCCACATTAAAAAAACCTCTTGCAGATCACACTTGCCCAGAACCACATCAGGGGAATGCGAGTGCCCTTGAAAAGTCTGATCCACCTTACATCACTCTGGAAGGCTATTCCTCACCCAAGATAAATAGTCCTCTGCTCAGCAGGGTATCAGAGTGTTTACACTTTTTTTTTTCCCCCAAAAGAGCATCTACTCCATAAAACAACAATTAGCTGCACTCTGAATTTATGAGTGTAATTTGCAATGCTGTTAAAGCATGGGCAGCCGTGGCTTTCATGCAATGGTAATTGTATTGCTGTGAAGGAGCCTGCATAAGGCACACTGCTGGCCTTTGGGGATTGCTGGAAAAATGAGAGGCTGTTCTTCATGGAAGAAAACTGCCACCACCTTGACAGGGGTACAGGGCACACACTGGTACCATTATCACCTTACAATGATGCAGTGACCACCCCAAAAACATTTGATTAGATTCCCATCACAGAGAGTGGTGGGAAGGATTAATGTTGCAAGTTTTGGCTACCAGATTAGTCAGCTTGGTTGCATCAGCAAGAACCGGATGAGGCAAAGAGGACCAAGGAAAGCTGGAAGCTAAGCTATTCAGAAAGGCAATAGTAATTAAAAGATTGCATAATTTAGACATGAAAGAAAAACATTAGGAGTGGTGTCTCTGCCATCAAGCTATTTTCCTAAGTAAAAATCACCAGTCTGGTAAATTATTAGCTTAGGGGAGAAGCTTCTTCACAGAAAACATGGGTATTAACAGCTGAGCCTGGGTGGAGTTTTCATGTAGCCAAGATTCCCAATGAAAGCCAATTCATTCACATATCCAGCCACTCAGCATAAGCCTATGCCAACTAACCAGCAGTGTCCTCCAACAAGGGGTAAAATGGGCATAAGCACAAAGTTTCCTTTCCATTTCCCCCCCTCTCCCTCCAGGTCTCCCAGCCATGGCAGCACGACCTGCCTGTTGAGGTGACCCCATGGTGCTCAGGGCCAGCTCGGGGTTCCAGCAGATTGGCTCAGCACTGGTGGATGAAACAGGCAGTTTTAACTTTTTAGCTGGTGCTGATGCAAAGCCAAGAAGCTGTTTCCAAAAGGATGGCTTTCTAGTTCTTAGATGCAAGGTATTTTACCTTAATGTTAAATGACAGTTACTTGCAAAACAGGAGGCATTAATCAGAGGTTTTATCTCCCACTCTCAAAGAGTGATACCAGTTTGGACCTCCTGGCGACTGACCATTGACCAAGCTGAGCTATCTGCTGATGCCTCAGGGCTCCGGGCTACGCTCCCTGTGCCAACATACACAAGCCAGCCAGGCTGTCCCTTAAAGTAGTCACAACATTTGCAGGCACAGTGAAATGACAGAAAAACAAAAAGTAAAAGTCACAGAGACAGAGCTGACACGAGAGTGGTGGCAAGAGACTGGAGACTGCCTCCTGGGCTCTCGCAGCACAGCAAGAGCACTTCACCTCCCCTTCAGGTGACTCAGACTCCATGCAATCATCACCCCAGTTTTAATCGATTTGGGGACACGTTCCTCTCTTAAAACTATAGCAAGAATTCAGATGAGTATTTTTTTACGGTACTGTGAATTCCAAGGCTATTTAACAAGACCAAATCAATCTGCTACCTTAATGTTGCACCTGGAGTTAATGTGTACCAGAAGAAAGTTATGATACAAGAAATATGCAGAGACTGTCGTCTTTCCCAGAGTCCTTCCTACCCCCCCTTTGCTACAGTGATGGAGACAGACAGCACTTTTTTGCAGATCAATACTGCACTTGAATGTGACCACCACTCCGATTACTGCTTCAATTACAGACACAAGTGTACTCCTGCACACCTACCTTTTTGCTGCAAAAACCTGGCATAAGCTGCCCCTTGAAAAGGCACCTGTGGGAAATCATTAACCCACTAGTTTGAATCAATTTAAAGTCCATTTGTCTAATGACATGAGCACTGTAAATTATCTACAAATTGGTAATTTATGAGAATATGACATCAGAATTTTTGTTTTATTAATTGGCTTTTCCAGATGCAAGTTCTTTCTAAATCTTTATAATCCATGTCTCTTGGTGAGCAAACATGGAAACCTGCTTAATAAGACAACTTTTATGCTGGGAAAAAGAGTAAAATGAGTAAACCTACTCTTGTGAACACTTCAGTATAAGGGTTTATGCATTCATCCTAACAATTAGAGAAGAAGTCACAGAGAGATTGAAAAAAGGTCCTTTGACTGTCTGTTCACGTTCTTGAACAAAATTGGTTCCAACCACATTTGCATTTTTCAGAAGCAAAATTCCTCTGAGTGCAGAAACCAACACCAGTCCAGGTCACCTCTTCCATCATCCTCATGCCTCCTTGGCAAGGACTCAGCCAGGCACAGACTGAGCTAAGAACCCATCTCTCAGCAAATATTTGAGTGACAGACTCACTGGCCAAAGCATTTGTAGGAAATGATTGTCAAAGTCAGTGGCCCGGGACCACATTGTGATTTCTTTGCTGATATGGAGGTATTAGAGACTAACTTTTCCTATCTACTACTAGAATAGGAGTGCAGAGACTTCTTCAGATTATTTTCTTGTAATATCATGTACGCAGGTCCGCAGAAGTTAAGTATCTCATCACCTAACTCCTATTTCAGTCTCTCACTCCTTCTGGATCCGTGTTCTTGATGTCTCATGCCATACCACAGGTCCTGAGTTTCCCTCCTACCCCAGACAGCTGCTTGGGAATTCCTCACACACCATCCCCAGCCACACACAGAAGTCAAGTCCATGTCATTTCTCTACTCCATGGTAACCAGGCACCATGACTGAAATTGCCAAATACCAATATTTACCGACAAAAATACAAATGCAAACAAATCAGATTTTGACTGACCCAAAGAGCAAATGCACCTGAGGGACCTGCAGCCTGTGCCTGGGCAATCCCTGGGCATGGATCTAGTGCAGATGAGTTTCTTGGTCCCAGTACTCATCTTTACTGAACAGTCAGAAATAAAATCTCCAGATGCACCATGACATTGACAAAAAGAAAAAAAAAAGGGAGTATAATGGTTTCAGCTACTGTCTGATGTCCAGCAAATCTTTCAGCACTGGGCTTTCAGTATGATTTTAAGGGGAAATACAGTACAGGAGCGAGGTAATGGGAGCTCAGCAGAGCCAGCCTGGAAGACAGCCAGGCAGCAGGGAGAGGCACTGCTCAGCAGTGCTTCAAAGCCCTAGTTTCCACCTGGGAAGAAAGACAAAGCCACGAGATCTTTCCCAGATCCGTCCTGCAGGTCACCGGGCCAGTCTGCTTTCAGCTGTGTGTGGAGAAAGGCAAGTGAGCCCCAAAGATGGCAACAGGACTGCTTATTCCACCACAGGGCACACACACGAGGCATGGTTAGCCAGCTCCCTCTCTTCCTGACCTTTTTAAGACTTAATCCAAAAACTCCCCCAACCAGCACGGATGCCCTCAGGAGTGCTTGTGTGCATATAAATGGAAACTTCTCTGTGCAGGGACCAACCACCCCTACAATCCAGCAGCAGCTGGCATGCACAGAAAGCTCCTCTTTTTTTTGCCAAAATAGAAAGCTGCAATCTCAATGCTTCCCTCTTCTCTTAATGCTCTATTTAAGTTAGTCTTTGAATCTGTCTGGATTACAAACCCATCCTCTCTCAACAAATGCCCTTCCAGACAGCCCTCCCCTCCTCTCTGCTAAATAGATACTAAGTATAAATAGATAGCCAGAAAAATATGTCGGGGAAAAAGAGGACTGGGAATTTTAAAAGCTTCCCTGTCTTTCATCTACTACACAAACACACCAAAACAGACCTGCTTTGTAGCTGGCTTTCATAGCTTCCAATTGAGAGTTCATCTCTCTTCCACTGCCATTCATCACCACAGCTGCTGCTGCAGAGGGCAGTGCTGGGAATGCCTTTCTGCAGGGACAGCGCAGCCCCTCTGCTTGCTGCCCTGCCCCAGCAGATCCCTGCCCCAGCAGATCCCTGCCCCAGCAGATCCCTGCCCCAGCAGATCCCTGCCGTGCACGGACAGGGCAGGTAAGGAATGCAAGAGTGCTCAGAGAAAAACTGCCAGAATGCTGGCCCTATTGCCCAATCCTTTAGAAAAACTAATCCAGCTGGAATAATTCTTGCCTGCTGATATGCCAGTAGTGTAAATGAGCTTTAATTGTTTTCCCAACACTGCCTGTGCCACTTGCACACCCACACCAGCCCTCGCTGCTGCCAGGCCCCCTCTGCCACACCTGCCCAAACAGAGGAGACACTGGTTGCTATGGGGCTGTTCTGCATGTCCCACTTGTGCCCTGAATGTATTTATTCTGGTGTGAAATCACAGCACCACCTGTTCTGATCATGTCAAAGTTCCCATTTAAAAGAAAACACCCTTAGGGTGGATGAGAGCCGGTAACAGAATCCAGCAGTCGTTGTAGTGTCTGCTCTTGAAAACAGGAGGGGAATGGTGCGTGGGTAAAGATACTGGAGAGATCAGTGAGTCACACACCATCATTAGCCAGCCCACACTCCTCCATCTGCAGCTCCTTCGGAGCTGGACCAAGAACCCATCAGTGTCCCAGCACTGACTGAGTTGTAGGTAACATGCCTGCACAGGGCTGAGCTTTGCTGTTGCAGCTGTACAGATGTAGAGGTGGCTGATCAGACTAACTCACCTCCTTTCCATCAAACACGTTTCCTCCAATTTTGTGCTGGCATTAAACAAGCATTTCATTTGCTCTAGCTTTCTGCTCAGAGAGGCTGTGGCTTACGGTCCTCCACACAGGTCACTTGAAGCAGCTGGATTATATGCCTGGCCCTCAGGAGGACCTTGTCCCCACAGAAATAATAATTTTCCTCCACAGCCTCCTGTAGTACCTTGTTTCCAGTCCCCCCTTGCCCTGAATTTGAGCTCTAAGCTCCCACAATAACACAGCCCTGCTTCAGGCTGGATCAAAACAGGGCCACACTATCTTATAACAAGACAACATTACCCAGGGCAAGACCTCTGCAGTGTTCCCAAGGAAGAAGCAGCTTTTGACCAGCAAGTCCTCTCTCTTCCCCAAATTTTCTTTCCCAGCTAACACATCCTTCCTGGAGAGGAGGTAGCATAACCAATAGCCTGATGGAAAGGTTTTTGCAGATAAGACACCTGAGAACCTCAGTGTCGTCTCTTCCCAGGTACAGTGCAAGGCCTTGCCTAGCTCCCCAGAAACATCCTTGATTTTATGCTTATTTTTCAGAGCGATCATCAAGCAAGACAGCAAACTGACTCATCACCATCCATCATGACCTTCAATGTTTAGTAATAAGATGTATTGCCCCCTTGCAGCAAAATAACACTCCAGCCACAGCTCCCATTTGTTATGATCTGGCTGACTAGGACAGCTGTTCATGTCAATGCTGTAAATGCTCCATTTGGAGCAGAGACAGCATGTTTTAACTGCTAATAAATGGGACAGCAGGCTGCATGTGCACACGAGGTTAGCAGCTGGTCACCACCAGCCTTCCCCGGCCAGGTTCCTGGAGCAGCTCCCAGCCAGTGCTGCAACCACTGAGGCCCTTCAAACACAGCACAGGGAGCATGGCTCTGCCTGCCAAGGCATCCCAGCTCTGCCCCACGTGTGCCTCCGCACCCAGTTAACCCTGCTGGGAGCTGCCACAGCACAGTTCCTGTACCTGAGTGTCTCCAAAATCCAGCTGCCACATGAGCAGATAGAGTTTGTTACAGAGTCATGTGGGTAAGGCAGCTTTCTCAGCTCAGAGGAATGGGCTCAGAGCAGCAGTGGTGGAGGAAAAAACTTACTTGTCTCCATGCATTGGGAGCAAGCGGAATCTGATTTTCTGTAGTTAGCTTTATTAGAAATGGCCTCAGCAAAACAGACAGCAGAGAGAAAATTTTCTGGGAGAGCACTGGTAGACTTCTCCAGTAGCACACGATGATAACTTGTGGAAGACAAAATTAATGCTTAGCTGGGTGTCTCTGATCTGGTGCCCTCTGTGCTTTCCAGTGCTAAGCCAAGCTGTTGTCTCAGGGTTATTACCAGCTGCACAGGCTGCTCAGCCCTAAAGCTCCAGAGCAGCAAAGGCCCAGCAAGCCTGAGCCTCTAGCAGCAGCTGGAAGATGATAACTGCATACTGGAGGGTGAGATCTGTCACCACAGCAGATGCCTAAACACACAGTGGGGCAGCTGAGAACATGCTTCCTCTCCCCACTGTGGTCAGTGTAAGCCAGACACCAAGGAAACAGCAGTGTTCCCATATTCCCAGCTAGTAAAAGAGCCCTGGGACATGGTGAGGGTGCCTGCACCATCGTCGGCTGAGTGAGGGCAGAGCAGCCTTAGCTGATGCATGAGGGCCTTCTGGCAGCATCCATCAGCAGTCTTCCCTGAGGTCACAGCCTCACACATTAGACACAGATGTCACTTCCATTTTTACATCAGGAAAAATGAAGCTGAAAGACATACAGACACAAAGCACTGGCAAGATATCATGATTTATCATCACTGTCATTCCAGGCATTCGCAAGAGCCTTTGGTTCCCTTACAGCAGCTCCTTTAAGAGTTACATGAATATAGGGGGCAGGGGACAGGTCTGCTGTTTATTCACACCTATATCTCTGACAAACTAGAACCTTCAGGAAAACTGCAAGAGTTAAAATTTAAAAAAAAAATTAAAAAATCAGCCACCAGCCTCTGCAGCCAACCTTAAAAACTGCCATCAGGAGCAGTTCACCCCCAAGAGTATTCAGTGGGAGCACTACCCAGAGTTAGCTCAATAGCAATTGCAAGAAAAATAAAAAGCTGGTCTAGCTTTCACAGAATTCAGTCAGACCCTCAGAGTGTTTCAAGGCAGTGCTGTGTCTCAGTGCCAGAGTACAGAGACTGAGTCTAAAGACAGAACAGGTAAAGGCAGCAAACGTGACCAAAGCAGCACATCTCCACTACCTTCCCTTGAGCAGTCTGGCAGCTTAAGAAGGAATTTCTCTCGTTAGAAACTTCTCCCTCTCCAAACAAAGAGCTGGAAAGAAGATCCCACAGGCAGCATTTGTCGGGCTGCATCTCCTTCAGGAAAGGACCACGAGTCCAGGTGGCACTGAAGGCCATGAACTGCCCCTGCTCACTCTAGTGACAAAACTGCCTTGTCCACCAAACACAACCTCCGTGAAGCGAAGCAGAGCAGGGCCCCGACAGCAAACTCATCACACTCCTGAACGGCACCAAGGGCCAGCCCCTGTCTCAGGGCTGCCCATAGCATGGGGTCATTCTGACCGGCAGCGCTCAACACGGACACTGCAAACTCGGGTCAGCCTCAGCCAGCCATTTGCGGGCAATTAGCTTAAGCACTGGCTGCTTAATCAACTCCCTTGTTAGTCTGCAAGAAAGCACAAGGGAAGCCCAGACCGTTCACCTTAGGAAAGGCTCCCAGGAACCTGCGCAAGCTGGCCAGTGGGTCTGGGAACGAGTTCAAGAGAGAACACACAGGTCCCTATCACCTCTTCATAGGCTTCTGTCCAACACGGCACAGCCCCAGGAAACTCAGTAGGACAGAGGCTACCAGCTAGAACGGATTAAAAGCCCTAGCACACACACACAACCTACCCTTGCAGTGACCTTGTAATTCTTGCTCTTCAACTGAAAAGGTCACTAAAGTTTAACAAAAAAACCCCAAAAAAGACACCTCTGCACACCGGTTTGAAAAGCCCACCCTGAGTTTGCCCTGCCCCAGGTTGTAAAGGGTCTCACCCGTTCTGTATCCTCACTCTCTGTTCAGAGAAATCATCTCAGATTACCTCATTTCACATGGCAGCTTCTTCACACTCAACACCCGTCACACCCCAGCGAGGCTGCAGAGCTCCTTTGTGTCGGAGGATGAGACATTAGTGCCCACACCTGTGGCCTGAACTGAGCCTAACACAGAACATAAGCTGCTTGCCTTCCTGCCTGAACCAGCCAAACCACAATGCTCTCAGTGCCGTATTTCAGCTGGATTTCCTCACGCCCACCCTCACCCTGAGGACTCCAGGACTGACCCACCTGCTGCTGTAAAAGGACATGACCTATCCTCCCTGCCCACATGCTCTCAGGTGGGCTACCCAAAGCAGGAGCACCACAGCCCTTCCTCTCAGACATACCACTTTTTTGGCTAGTCCACACACAGGACCTACCCATACCTCCTTCCCACCCAAATTCACCCCTTGGTGTTGCCTCTCAACCTCCATTTCCACAAGAAGAACCTTTAATGTATAAGATAGGTTGTGATTTAGGCAGGCAGTAGAAATGTTCTATATTTGTAATTTAATTCACTCTCCTCCACATCCCACCACAAGCTGTTTGCTAGCTGCTGCCTTCTGCCGCAGCCAAGGCTGCCCTTCGCTGCCAAATTAATCCATGGACAGCCCCACCTGGCAAAATAGCTTCTCTGCTTCAAATCTGGGTTCGAAACCAAATCTTTGGCAATCTTTTTCACCCCAGCTCAAGATATGTCAGGCCTTATTCAGCTCCTTCACTGCTTTTCTCCATGTCAAAACACCCCTCAGAGTTCTACAAGGCTTCCTGGCCCTGCCTACTGCTTGTTGCATACTGCATTCAATAAACTTGCTCTAACTAGAGGGGGAAAAAAAAAAAGTAACAAGAAATAGGCATTGTGGGCCAGCACTTAGAAAATCATGATCCACAAACCTTCTGAGTTCCCATTGCTTTGGGCTCACCTCAGCTCCTGCCCTGGCTGAAGGAAAGCCTGGCACCCAGCCTCTCTGGCTTTTGCTCATCACCACCCTCAGGGGTTGGGGAGCACATGGCAACTGAATAAACGGCCACGAGGATAAAAAAAGAGCATCCCAGAGGCACAGCTCCCCACGGAGCAGCCAGAGCTCTTGGAAGAGCCACTAAGATGTGTCACTGGCAGGGTAACAAGTCACTGGGGAAGAGAGTGAGTCCTCCTCTTTGGCTGCCCTCGGTGTCAGTCGCCAGAGGGGGAAGGCTGCTCCCGAGCTGCTCGGAAATGGATAATGAGAAATGGATAATGAGCCATGTGGGGCTCTCCAGAACCAGCCGGGGGCCAAACTCAATGGCAGACCGTGCCCCCGTGGGCATTGTCTCAGAGAGGACGGGGAAGCGGCGGTGAGCACAGCATGGGGGAGAAAAACACCAAGGAGCAAAAACTAATAAAAAACCTCCAAAATACTATTTTTTTTTTCCCATCAGCATGACTGAGTCAGGCAAGGATAAGGTTTAAAAGCTCCCTATTTCTGTGCTAAGCCACCTTCAGTGAAGGGGCGGAGAGTGGCGATAAGGGAGCGGAGGGGACACGAAAGTGAAAGGAATGAGAGACTTGTCTTTACGAATAAGCTGTGGGACTGCTGGTAGATAAAAACTAGCACTAAGAAATAAAAGAAACAATGGGAAGGGTTCCACTGATTGATGAATGGAAAGAGAGATTTGTCTTTATCAGTAAACTGTAGGTCTGCAAATAAATGAAATTGAATATCAAAAGATGAAAGAAGCACTGAGGAGAACCATAAATTCCATAGGAATTTAAAAAAAAAGGCAAGGGGGGAATATATTAGAAGGGAATCTTAAGAATTAGGCGTGCCGGGAAGTCTGTAACACTCAAGTGCCTCAGCCAATGGGGAAAGAGAGAGGGAAAATGCAGTCGGGAAATTAGGATAAAAAGGAGGCTGCGTCCTCCAAAAATTTGAGAGACCCCAGGGGAATGCCCCATGGCCTCTCCCTTTATTCGAATAAAGTAACGGGACTCCTCTGTCTCCTTTTCGGACATAAACCTCTGGTGTTGGTGCATTAATTTTCCTGACAGAAGTGACCCGGGCTGGCACTGAGAGCCAGGGGATGATCCTGAGGGCACAGACACCGACACAGGGAACCACTCTCCAAGCTGGCACCAAGTCGTGTCCTGTTGGAAGCAGCAGATTTCCCTCAGCCACGCCTTCCATGCAGCCTGGTGCGGCAGCACACGCGCCCACCTGCCCGCTCACGGAACGGCAGGAACACGCAGCCCCCCGCCCCGATATGAAAAGACAGGAAGCCAGACCCTACCCCAGACCCACTTCAGCCCCTACCCCAGACCCACTTCAGCCCCTTCAGCAGCTTCTCCTCGAAGCAAGGGGCACTAAGGAGCCCAACTTACCTCTCCAGCGCCTCAAAAAGCCCCCTGGGACAGGCTGGTGACACAGGTACAGCTTCATCATCTGACGGTTTTTCAGAGAGGAGTATTTTCCCTTTCAAAGCCCCAGAACTAGGGGGGTGGTTTTGGGGTGGGAAGGAGCTTGTGGGAGAAGGTGCACAGGGAGCACAGGCAGAGCCCCCAAATGCTGGTGTGGACGTACTAGAGACCTTCCTGTGCCAGAGGCTGACAGGAGACCTGGGGGAATTCCCTGTGTGTGATGAAGCCTTCACACCAGACTCACTCATCTGGAAGGAGAGATGGGGCTCTGCTAATGGCAGGCAGCGGGTTTTGGAGTGTGGACTGTCAGCATGAGCACAGCTTGAGCCAGCAGCCCGTGTCAACAGGCTCTCCCAGATGGAAACACAATTCCTTCCCTTCTCTGTGAGCTTGAAATGAATACCAAGCAGCTGTCACCCTGTGTAATCCCTCCTCCAAGCCCCTTTCCCTGTCTCAAACCCTTCCTCAGTCCATCAGCTGTTTTCTGAAGAGGTGTGGAAACCCTGCCCATCTCTGGCCGTGCCTGCAGCGGTCCTACCCCATTCCTGTGCCCTCATTTCCATGTTTGGCTGCCCTGGGCACTAACCACTGCCAAGTGGTTCCACAGTACTACAAAGGGCAACCTGTGCCTCCTCTGTGGTCCACAGCTCCCTGCCTGTGTGTTAGGGAGTGCCCATCACACCTGCTCCTAGGCCAAGACACTGAATTTGTAACCAAAACCAGCCCATTTCCAGCCTTGGCAATTTCCCAGCAGCAAGGTCGAGCATAAACCTTCCCCTACCTGCAATCCCCAACTTCTCATTAAAAGAAACACATTTCTCCTTCCTGTGGATACTGCATTTTTTGTACATGTCAGGCTTCTTGGAGCCTTCCTGGTACTTAACAACAGAAGTTTCACCAGAAACTTTGGCCTCATCATAGAAATGAGGGCTGGAGATCACAGGAGGTTCTTGCTGCAATGTGTTGTCAGTGCTGCCCTTCCCAGCAGCGCTGTACCTGGGTGCAGTGTGAGCACACCCAGGTGAGGGGCTGAGGGGGGTCTTCCTCCTGCCCCACTGCTGCTCTCTCTGCACCAGCTCAGTGGGGTCCTGGGAGGTGCAGAACAACCCTTTGGTGCTGCAACACAGGACAGAGAGACAAAACCTGCATCAGAAGTTCACGCCAGGTATTGTGTGATGCGGGAAACTGCGGTGCTGCAGGAGCAGGCAGGTGAACCCCATCCTCACGGAGCCAGCGCAGGGCAATCTTCATACACTGGAAGAAGCACAGCATGAAATGGAGGAGTAAAACGCTTCCACAAACCATGGCTAAAGCTCTTGCTCGAGCCAGTCCTCTTGCAGACCTGTGTGGGTTCCTGCACTGCCTTTTCCAGATTGCCAGCTCTCCTGGACATGATAAGTTGGCTTCAAGAGGCCCGATTTCAGCAGTAGGAGCAGACAATCCTGTCTGGATGTTAGGAACTGGTTCTGTGGCCTCACGCCCACTGCGTTCCTTACACAACACAGATCCTGTCAGTGCCACTCTGACTGTATGTGTACACACACAGTAACGTGGTGATGAGTGAGGGATCCGAACGTGCGAATGTCAAAATTTTTTTATTTACAACAGTCTCCAAAAATCAAGGAACACCGAAAATAGTGAGGGTAGGAGACAACTTACAAAAGTGACACGCATACATCAGGAATTGTGCTACATCACTCTGAGAACTGACACTCTAAGGTCTGCACACAACGTGGTGGAATGGCAGTGCCTCCCTCTCTCTGTATTTTGAACCATCCTCTCTCCCAGGAGTCATGGATCTTTTCCTTCCTCTGATGCTGATCTCTGCACAGCACATCAACTCTTGGAGCAGGGAGGAACAAACTGATGCAGACAGGGCTGTTGTGAGCAGGGACTCTTTCTCTGAGTGTCCACAGCCATGGGGATCCCTGGACTCACTCAGTAGCTCCGCTGAAGGCAAAGAGCAGTCACACCACCTCTGTGCATGAATCTCAGAACTTCTGCACCAAGGAGCAGTGTCCTGCTACTGTCCTGTGCTGGCAGGGAGAGAACTTCTGGGCAGGACAAGACCCACTCTGTTTTGTAGGAGACTGCATAGTTCCAGAATGATCTCCTCCTGAAACATTAACCTAACTTTTCAGAGCTTAAGCCTCAAACCAGGATTTACTAGAAATAAAGGAGTGGGCAGTTAACAGGCACATTCCATTGCCATGTGCTAACTGAAAATTCCTGTATGCTTTTTAATTGCACCAAGAAAATTTTGAAACGGAAAGTCAGAGCATTTTCTTCCAAGTAAGGCTGATCTGACGTGTTCTGTTTAGGAACATCACAACTGAAAGCTTTGTGTGAAGCTGTTTAACTCCCTCGCTTCCTCTGCTTAAGGAAATTTTCGAGACTTCTCCAGCCACTTTCAGTCCAGACTCTGTGAGCACCTTAGGCATGAATACCTACCACGGAGAAGGCTGAACCTTCTCAGCAAGGCAGCGGGGCTCAGGAGATGGCCTGTGAAACAGAGGAGTCATCGGAGAAAGAAGACAGGCAGAGATGTGGGAGGAATCATTTCAGGTGAACATCTGCTCCTGGAACAGCACCAGACAGGTGAGGCCTTTCTTTTATTGCTATGAGCATCTGCCTTGGAGCACCAATTCCCAGCAGGGCTGTCAGCCCCACCTCCACACTTGCTCAGATAAAGCCATCCCTTTTCTTACCTCTGTAATTTTATGGGCATTCTGTAATCACAAGGATGACACTGCCTACGTGGACATGGATGTATACATCTGCTACTCATTTGCTGTCTCCACAGATGCCTGGGAGATCAGGATGTTCCAAGTGTTTTGCAGAAGTCTGGGCCCCACCTTTAAGTCTCTGTCACCCCCCTGCATGTGGAGAAAGCACCAGCCACCCTGCCCACAGAGCTGTGCAGGGTGAAGCGGTGATGGGGCAAATGTCTAGTAAGATCTTAAGACAAGTGTCATGACTGTGTTTAATCAGGGTCTCAGGTTACAACATTCAGTGAGTCCTTGCAGCGCAAAACATAACCTGGGATCCTCTACTGGCTCTTCTTCCATCCTGCTATATCTAGTGTAAGCTCCTCCTCCTCTCCCTGCCTCAGTTTCCTTCCTGGAGGGGCACAATCTCCTCAGCATGCCTTTGTGAATCATTTGCACTGATCTTGGTCTCCCCTTTTCCTTCTGAATCATTCCAGCCATTGCATTCCCGGTATCACTTTGGGCAACGAAAGGCAAGGTGATGCCCTGCTCCTGCTAGTGCCAGCCAGTCCTGCACTGAGGGAGCCTGGGCTGGCTGCAGAGGAGAACGGAAAATGATAGCTTGTCCTTTTCCCTACCTGCTTTAGAAAACACGATGGATCCTGTCAGGTGCCAAGAATTCGTGTTATTTTTGTCTGCAGATCAGACCCAAGAGACATAAAAGGTTTCCCTCTACTTTAAAATTAGTCCTTGCCTCCCCACAGTGCCTGAATGAATGTTCCCAGCATGGTGTGTCCAGAATCACACTGGAGGTAGGGGGTTTATGTAGCCTCTTTATAGTGAACACAAACATAGGATACCAGGGGCTTACATAGGCTTTCAACTTTGCAGGATTGAAAGCACATCAGTGCCTTTTCTTAAAGGCCTTTAAAGGTTTCTTCATACTTATAGAAGGAGGAACTTCCTCTAAAGGTGCCCTCAGCAGCTTATTCTCTTGTCTGCTGCTGCGGGGATATTCATCAGTTTTAATCACCCAAAAGAGGTTTGAAGTGTTTGCTAAGTTCAAGTCAAGCCACCAGCCAGAGCATCCTTGGCCACAGCACTAGGGATACCTTGCTGTCCCCTGCAGCACCTGCATAGCCACACAGGTCCCATGGGGCTGTGTATCACCAGCACTCTTGCCCTCTCCAGTCACTGCCACTTAGGAGTACTCAGGGCACCACCAAGAGTTAAATCTGGAGCACAGACATAGGGAAGAGCATGGCTTACACATCAAGGATGGGGCTGAACTGTGCACAGTAGCCATCAAAGCAGCACAGCTTAAGGACAGTCAAAAATCCTTTCCAGAACCATTTGTTCATGGGCACAGGGTTCATTATGAAGCAGCTGGTGCAGATTAGAGGTAGGTGCCAAGAAACATTTAACACTTTGCAGAAAGGGGTAACTCAGCTGCACCATGGGATAGCAAGGAGAAACCAGGCTACTCACTTTCTGCTCTACTGGGGTTCTCACAACCCTCACTGCCTGCAGCAGGATTGCTCTGGAGCCCGCCTGGAAACAACAAGAACTCCTCTCTCCAGCTTGGGGAACCTTGGGGACACCTTGGGGAACTTGCTTTAGAAACAAGTATTTGATCCAGTTTCACGGAGATGACACAATGCCAAGGTGTAAGACTGGCAGGGATCAGAGCAGGGAAGCGCTGAGCTGAGTAGAAGCAGCTCAGTCTCTCAGCAGTGCAGGCCCCACAACTTGGCTGGCAATGGGGTTGGACTTCCTGGAATCTTCATCTTAAAAAGAGGGCTTGATCCAGACAGACAACACAAAGCCATCAGGACATGGAATATGCAAAGAAATGGAGTCAGGCTGCTTCCTGGCCCCATTACTCTATTGGCACCCTTGTAAATAGTGGTTAATGCATCTCCCAGTGGGCCTGACCCTCTCCTTCTGCCAAGGATCAGATGTGCTGTATATTAATGCACACTTAGCTATTTCAATTTTAAAAATATGATAGAATCAGTGATGCTTAAAATGTACTTGTTAATGGCACCAGTTTTTGATTTCATTTTACTTTAATATAAACCATCTGCTCAGAGCAGACAGCAGCTGCAGCTCTGCTGCCCTCGGATCTCCACACAGGAGGGTGTCTCTGAGCTGCCACAGAGGATGCTGTGCATTCCACAAGGTATGGGCTCTGCCTGGCCCCAGGGGTTACCTTGTCCTCAGGCTCAGAGCTGACTGCTACAACCAAAGAGCTCCATCTCAGGGCTCTCTTTTCCATCCACCAGGAAGAGCAGAGGCAGTGACTGGTGAGATAACCAGGGGAAACTGGGCATTGAAACTGCCTTGACTTCACTACTGAGATGAGGGAGAGGAGGGCAGGCTGCTGAGGGCACCGTCTGCTTCCTGATGGCTGTTGATAGACATATGAGATCCCAGTACAAGGTGTACTGTCCCTCCAGAAGGAAGAGGAAAGCCACGTGTTCCAACACCCTCCCTGAATCATGAAAGCAGGTCCACTGCAGGTGGTGCCACCGAACAGCTCTAGTTTGGATCCCAAAGTGACGCCCATAAGAGCTCCTGTGCAGTGAGTTCACTGCTGGTCTGGCTTGGGAACAGGGCTTGGCAAAGGGATCCAGACAATGCTGTTCCCCAGGCCCATCCAACAGCTCACTGCTGTTCTTGAAGGCTAAGGTAACGAGGCACAGGCTTGGTGTGGGAGTAGGACATCACCTCAAGAGTCATCGCTGCAATGCTGACAAGTGGAGGAGAAGGACAGAGGGAAGGGTTTTTGATAGGATCAGATGACCTTCCAAAATTCTCCCCTTTTAGCTTTGTGGATCCAGAAAGCCTTGTTTCTTAAAAATAAATTAAAAGAACAAGAAAGGAAAAAAAGAAAGCAGGAAGAAAACTGAGAGAAGGAAACCTCCTCCTCTCCTGCTCACGGGCTGAGGTATTCCCTGGGCAGCCCTCACTGTCCGTCATCCATCCATCACTACCCAAAATAAATACAAGTTTAGAGCAAAACCCATTAGAAAATAAAGTGCATCTGGAGTTGAAAAACTTCTTGAAAAAATGGACTTTTTTCCTCTTTTTTTTCTTACAAAAAATATTCTTTAAAAAGAAAAGAAAAAAGAAGGGGAGCAAGAAGACAGAGCATGTGGCCCTTGGCTTGGGGTCTACAGGGCTGTCCCGTTGGGGAGGGGGATCTTAAATCCGCTCTTCAGCAGGGCAAGGCAGATGCAGAGACCCAGCAGGCCAGCCAGGAGCACCCCCAGCACAGCCTTGAGGCAGGAAGTCCTGCTGCGGGTGAAGGTGCCAGGGCCCATGATGCTCAGCAGGGCTGTGCTCACAGTTAACGTGTACAGGATGGAGACTCCCGTGTTGAGGGCCACGATCTTCCCAAACTTGGCAAAGGGGGCAATGATGCAAAAGAACAGTGGGACAGTGGCGATCACAGTGGTGACGGCACTCGAGACAATTGCCACACCCACGTGCCGGATTGCTTCCATTGTCCTCCACTGCCGGCACGCTGTGGGGTCCTGGTGGAAGGGACAGCACTGTTAGCATAACAGGCACATGGGGCTGCACTGGTATTTTAGGCTTTGAGAAGGTGGCTTAGCTCACAGAATCCCGGTCCAGGACAAAGAGGCTGCCTGAGTGCAGCTCAATTTGTGCAGTTTCTGAGCGCACTGAGCAAAGAGCCAAAGGGATAAAACCCAGCAGAGGCAACGGCTGCTGGATTTTGTGCCTCCTTTCCACCACATCAGATTGATTGCTGGGCCTACACCACACAGGCACTGCATGCAGACACTACACCTGGCATCAGAGATCCCAGGCTTTTGTGGTCTCCATCTTCCCAATGAGACAAAAGATGTCAACAAGGCCAGAGATGAGCTGGAGGCCCAGCAAAGCAATTTTCAGAGGTTACAGAATTAGTATGGAGCTGTTCCAGCACAGACTGTCTTCACTTGGACAAGAAAACGGGTTGCTTTGGACACAGGTGTGGCCAGCAAGAAAGGGACAACCATGTGGGTTGGACCCTCATCTGAGTTTACTGTACTCAGGTACACAAGCTCACAGTCTGGAGCAGTCAGCTGGACAAGCAGCAAATACCCTACCCCAGGGATGCTCTGAGGGTGCCAGGACACATCCCCCTTTGCCTTTCACGCGTCCTGCATCACGGCTGGGTGGCATGGAGGGCACAGGAGGAATGAATGCAAGGCTGTAGGGAGAACAGAGCTCACCTCTGCCTGGTGGAGCGGCAGGTTCTCCCCTGCCAGCAGGTAGCCCTCCACCAAGTGCACGCAGTAATCAACAGAGGAGCCAACGAGGATGGAGAGGGAAATGGCTTCCACAGCTCCCATTTCCCAGCCAGACCAGTACATGATGGTCACTACAAGGCAGACGACTCCTGTGTGAGGAAGGTGTTGTTAGGCAAATATAAAGGACTCTGGGACTGCTGCCCAAGCCTACTGATACAAGTCAGTCCCTGGGGAGTTTGGGATCATACCCCACGGGTCTGTGTGCCACCCAGCCCGAATCCTGTACACACACTCCCTGCCACAGAGACAAACACTTCCCTCAAACATTTCCCTCACCTTCCCTTAGACAGGGACCATTTCGTAAGGTGACCAGACCTGCTGGGGCTAGTGGAACATCTAGTTAAATATCAGGCAAACTGACAGGCTGATGCCAATCTAGACTAACTCTTGCTAAATTAATCTAAGCACAGACAAGTGTCCGTGTGTGCACACAGGCACCACAGGGAAGTGAGCCTGTTGTTTTGCTTGCTGGAGTTACACAGAGGCTGCAAACACTTTTTTGAAGGCAAGAGTACTGTTAGTTTGTGAGTCATATGTGGGAGACTAAGTGGTTTCAAAATGATAGATTTGATTTTTAAACGGAGAAGTTTAGCAACACGCTTAGACCACAATATCATCAAATCACCAGCCAGGGAGAGGAAGCTATTTACAATTTTGCTTCAAATACTAAAAAACTGCTAAAATACTCAGCTTTTAACATCTCCCACTGCTTGGAAACGGCAGCCACGGTGCAGGTTCTTGGAAAGTAGTGCAATTGTTATTCAGAGCATGTGGGACTTAATCACATTATTATACCTATCAGGTAGGGATGGCATTTGTGTAGCTAAAACCCTTATTTAAACAAATAGAAGGGATTGTGTAGATAAAACACACTGGGAATTAAACATACAAATCTACTTTCCCAATGAGGTTCCTGTGCATTTGTTGAGAGTTTCTTCTGTTCACTTAGCCAGTCTGTTCACCAGGACTGGCTCCTGGAAAGCCAAAAGGGTTTACACAGGATATGAGCAATTCAGTTCAAATCACAGGAGAATCAGCAGTGCCACAATCCACCAATTTCAGGAAAAGTGAAAGCCTGACACATTAGAATTGGTGTTTTTACCTAAGATGCTGAGCAGCACTGGCAACAGGAGGAGGATGTGTGTGGTGAACACTGCCACGGCAGCCACACAGATGACCAGCGAGAGGACAAGACCATAGAGGGCACTCTGCACTCCTGGAAGGAAACAGCCAGCTGGTGTGAATCCTGGAAGGTGACAGCTGGGATGAGAAAGGCACCATGTTCCTGCTGACAACAAGGCAGGCAGGGACTCACAGTGGGGAAGATGGGAAGCAGGGGATGAAAGTGGAAAGAAGGCGATAGGTTTCTTGAATCTCACATCAGCAGGGCTGAGTCCCTTCCCTTACCTATTTCCTTGGACTTCGCCTGATTTTGACAATACACATTGCTTAGGGCAGGAACAGGCTTTAGGAGTTTGCACAGCGATGGCAAGGGACAGCAGATATAACCCATGCCCACCATAGGTGACAGAGTGTGCTGTGAAGATGTACCAGAGAGCATGGGTTCCCCAGGGAGAGAAACATGGCAGTCACTTGCCTATAATCTCCATGAAAATCTGCTTCCAGTGCTCACAGGTCTGGAAACCATGCCGGAGAGCAGAACCCTCTGGGAAGAGTTGGAGTTGCTGCTGCAGGAATGTCTCCCATTTCAGATAGTCAGCATATGTCTGGAAGGACGATTTCCCCTTGTAGGTTGTCTGTAACAAGATAAACACATCACTCATGTCCTGCTCTTTGGGCAGAGTATGCATGGCAAGGAAAACAGCAGAACAGCCTAGCTCGAGTGGCAGCACCAGGCAGAACTGGCAGTGGCATCTGGGCAAATCTGCCACCAGCTTTCTGCCTGAGCTAACTGTGGTGTAAGCAGCCACTTCTACCAACTTGTGAGTGCAGGCTTCTGTCTGGAACAAACGCTAATAAACACTAAATTATGGCTGCAAATGGAAGTGGCCAGTGCAGAAAGAGCAGAGCTAAACCCCCAGAAGTCACAAGATGAAACTGTCACCGGGATGACAATGTGACCAGGTGATGCCGTGTGCTCACCGATTCAAATGCCATGGAGATCCACTGCACCTTCCCATCCTTCACCCCCACTGCCCCATGAGAGAGCTGTCCAGGCAGCAGGTTTGGCTCAGGGATATTCTTGCACTCAGGGTGCAACATCTGCAGAAAGGAGGAGATGCTGTAACCTGGAGAGAAAGAAAGAGCAAGAGATGGAGGGCAGAACAGGGAAAGGAAGCACACTGGAGCAAGGGAATGAAAAACCCCAACCAACAACCCAAAATGAGAGCCTCAAGAGAGCAGCAGGACCCATTTATCCTCAGCTGCTTCCCCTTGCCACTCTGGTTTGCCAAAGCCCTTGAGGTCTCGGCATCACAGCTCTCAGCTGCTCTAACTTGAAAGGACACTCTGTGTCATCAGCACGGGACAGGACAGTGCCACTGCTGTTTGTCCCCAGCTGTCAGGAAGCAGCACAAAGAGCAAGTGCTGAGGGCTGTCTGCCTGGCCTGGCAGGGATTTGCTCCAGGCATGAAATTGGCTTTTAGCCTGAAGCCAATATACACTTCCTAGGCTCAGCTTCATAACCTTGTGACCTCTGAAGTTGGGAGAGATGGTCACTGCTCAGGAATGCAAAGGCACAGAGACAGTGAGTAGCCTCACTCAATGAGATCAGGTGAGTTCATTGTTACTCAGGAGCTACTAAGAAGGTACTTACTGAATCAAAAGATTGTATCTCAAGCAATACCCACGGCTGGAAAGAACAAATGCAATTCTACTCTTATCTTTCTGGATTAAATCCCAAAGAATATACCCAGTCTCTCTTGCATTAAAGAGACCATCTTTATTTCCGTCCCAAAAAGCACAACCAATAACATGTTCTAGAAGGGCCAAGCTGCCCTGGGAAGAAAAGGAGGCAGCAAGAAGTAGTCAGCCTTTCTGGTTTGCTGTTGAGGACCCCAGCCCAAGCAAGCACAGGCAGGGCTGCAGAGGAGTTAGTCCAACCTACCCGAGGGCAGGCACTGAGCCCCTCCGGGCTTCACCAGCTCAGAGTTGCTGGCAATGGCTTTGCAGAGGCGGCACAGGTTGCCAATCTCTTTGAAGAGGTCAAAGCTGTCATCGTAGATAACGCTGCCCTTTCACAAGGAGACACAATGACAAGAGCACCACACGTGAGACATGCACACAGCAGCTGGCACTCCAGCTTCCTGCCTGCTCCACTGCCTGCATTTCCACAGCTCTGTGCAGAGGAAACAGGCAAAGGCTGATTCTGCACAGTACCTCCAAATCACAGGGCAGGAAGAACAGCAGAAAGCTGAAGTGCATCAGCCAAGCTAAGCATAATTTTTCTAGGGAAAGACTGTCATGTGTCAAGGTATCAGATCTCAGAGATAAGTTGTTTCTAGAAAAGTCACATTTAGTAACCTTTCCCTAGAGTAATCGATTTTTATTTTTTGTTAATACTTCATAACAAGATATATATTACAGAAAACTATCAGTTCCCTCAGTCTTGAATTTGTAGTGAGATTTCATACAAGATGTTTTCGTTTCTAAAATCCTCAAGAAAGCCAGATTTAGACTCAAAATTAGAATGTTATATATTGCACTCAGAGGGATTTTCTGAAAAGTCTGAAGTGTTTCTTTCAGTAAGGACTTCTGTCTTGGGAGATCTTTGGGATCTTCCTGATCTCCATTATTTTGTCAACTTGCTAAAACAGAACTGTACTGGCTTATCACAATGCTACAACCTCTGCCCTTCCATCTGTCCAGACTGCTGGATCACCCTGGGCTGTGGGTACTAACTGAACACCATCCAGACAGCCTGTCCCTTGCTGGCCAGCCCTGAGCTCGCCTGCCCAGCACGCCAGACCATGTGTACCATGTCTCCGATGACGTGGTTGTCCGGGCGTCTCGTGCGATTTACGCCTCTGATTCCAAACACCACGAACACCATGGCTCCGGTGTCTACCAGTGGCCGCACCGCTGGCTTCCCGCAGCCTGTGTTCATGCAAGGATTAAATCCAGATGTGGCTGACAGCTTTGCTTTGGGTGCTGCTGTCAAATACAGAATAAAGGTTGGTTACATTAGAGGGCAAAAAAGGTCTGATTCTCTGGACCTTGGCATGTCTGAACAGGGCCTCATCAGCTTACCTTTCTCACTGGGAACATACAGGATGCCCTTGGTGGGTCCGTCTGGGCTAGAGCTGAGCAGACAGCCCGGAGGTGCCACACACACTCGGCCGTGGTAAGGGGGCTTGTGCGACTGGGCAAAATACAGTTTCCTGTTCAGCAAAGAAAGTTTGTTACAGGGGAACAGAGGTAGAGAAGATGAAGCGTCCAAAGTATTACATGGAAAGACATTCTCAGGGACAGAAGCAAAGGGAAAGGTGAACATCTGCAGACCTGTATCCCTAGCCATTGCATATTCTGTATTGCCCATTCAGCCCAAGAGTTCAGGTGGGCAAGGGCAAGAACCAGATCAGCAACATCTTCCTTGCCACCCAAAGAAGCCTCCAGTCACAGCCTCTCAAGCCTTTGGCATGTTATGGATGCTATGGGCCTGCAAAGTGACTGCAGAGATGGGGCACATATCCAGCAAAGCAAATTCTAGAGCCATGAATGTGACTGATTGAGGGCAGGACTAGCACTGGCCATTAGGCACCTCACATCAGCCTCTCAGCTGTGCTGTTTCTGCTGCCTTGTCCTGAGGGGGTTTTGGAAGGTTACCGTGTTCGCTGCTGCTCCTTGGAGGCCACGTAGAAGCTGAAGTCGAACTTCCAGCCCTTCTTGGTGTCACAGGACAAGGTGGTCATCATCCACTTCCTGGGGCTCATCTGCTTAAGCAGCCCTACTGTGGACACACAAGCTGTCAGCTTCCTGGTGAAGTTACCGAAAGGCACTCTATACACCTAAGCAATGGATTAATGAAAACAGACATTTAACTCCACAGGGTTGCAGCCTGGTGCACATTAGCATCACAGTCTCCCCTCCTCCCTGAGCACTGGCACATCCACACAGAATGAGCACTGCAGGCACAGCCCCAGGCAGCCCCCAGCCTGCTCCTTCCCAGCGATGGCCAGTGTGTGACGGGCCCCTTGGCACCCCCATTCCCAGTGGCCTCGGCTGAATGGTGGCTGCTCTGCCCAGGGTGAGGGACATCTGCTCTAGTGACACCCACCCACAGCTCTGCTCCCACTGCTGACAGTCACCTCGCAGCAGCAACAGGTGAAGTCTTGTGGCACTCCAAGGTATCATCTTGGAAGATGCCAAGCACAATGCCTTCTGTGTTAACTACCCTACTGCAGCGCCCTGAAAATGTCACCCAAAGCTACACAGGACCCCATGGAGAGACAGGAGGAGGCTCTTGTGCTCACCTGCTGAGTGCTGCCCTCTTGCTAGAGGGGTCCAACATCCTGGACTGACTTACCTGGAATGAAGGCACCTCCCCGTCTCCCGGTGACACCATCTGCCAGGGCGCAGGGACACTGGCATTGAGTGAGAATCTGTAGATGGCTGGTCGTCCCTTGCTCCTGGACTTGGAGATATACACAGTCCCCTGGAGCTCTGAAGAAAACAGAGGGCATGAGGTTTGGTGGTACTTCTCAATCAGCAAATCCCGCAGACATGGGCAGAGCAAAGGAGGGTTCTTATGGTCTGCTGTCTGTTCTGGGACACCAGGCACAGCCTCTGCCTTCTGGCAGCACAGCATGCCTTTCAAAGGCTATCACAAATACATCCTGAGCTGCAGTAATTCCTGATGGCTTGCTGATTCATGTCGTGAATCATTGGGACCAGGCCCAATAACTGTTTTATCCTCAAAATCCCCTGCAAAATGAATTTACTCTCCTCATGACCTGCCAACAAGGTTGTGAACAGGACTGGGATGTGAAAGCTTGGAGTTCCTAGCCCCGTACTCAGATCAGACGGATATGACACTAGACCATACTGCCACCTGGGTTATAGGACCATGTCCTAGAGAGCAGTAGGTATTCAGGGAAAAGGGGATTCTAAAGATGCCCCATACATCCAGCACCAACCTAGGGCTCAGTGGGGCAGGCTCTGAAGAGAATTATTCCCCATCAGCTATTCAGAGAGCATGTGGTTTAGTTTGTACCCCAACGGATCCTTGGGCCCTGGCTGCAAATGTGGTCAGAGTCATCATGCCCCACTCACCTTGCTGCCCTGTATCACTCATGCTGCCTTTGCTTCCCCACGGTGACCCTGAGCCCCTCTTCTTTTTTTCCAAGGAAGTTCGGATGTTGTTCTGCAAACTGTGGGGCTTTTCCTGAAACAAACCTGTCCCACAAGGTTAGTCAGGGAGGAAAGAGTGAATGCATGAGAAAACACATACCAGGCCTGTGCACACCATAGACTCTGCTGCTGAACACCAAACCCTGAGCAGGCAACACAGTGCCACAGACCCTCAGCTGGGCACTGACATGAGACCAGCACTTATGAGTAAAAATAGTCGGTTTTCATGGTCTGTGAAGCGATTGCTCCAGAAGAAATACTCAGGCAGTTCATGGCTAAAGCAGGAAATACTTTTCTAAATACTCCACTCCTACAGGCAACTCAACCATCCCATTTCCAATGTGTGCCTCCTTTCCATGGGGTCCATCCAATGTCCAGTGAGGTATTTGAACATTGTAGGTGTCTGCCTCACATTTCAGTTCCTCCAGTCCAGGTCTTGGGCCAGGCTGGGCTGCGCCCACCATGGTTTGGGGACCAGTGTTCTCACCTGAGCACGTAATGCAGGAGATGCCTTCAGCACTCAGGTTGTATTTCAGGTCCAGTAGCACCTGGATGTTTGTGTCTGGCCGGAATAAGACTGGAGCACGGCTAGCTGGATGGAGGCGGCTAGCAAAGAATATGGACAGGAGCAAAACAAGGAGAAAGAGCCCTGCAAGGAGAAACCTGGGTAAGTGTGGGACCCTACACGTGCTTCACGCTTCAGACATGCTCAGAGAGCAGGCATGTGGTAGAAAGATGGTATTTTCAGCTGGAAAAAGAACAGCCACTAAAGAACACTGGCAGCTGGGCTTTCTTGTGATAAGCCCCATGCCTGGAAAAAACTCCATCAGGATTTGCCACTTTAGATCTGAATGAGAAAAAAGGGATGGAAAAGTCCCTTAGGGACTGACTGTTCTGGGAGCACTCTTTCACTGTGTTAGAAGCCATTTACCATGTCCCTTTTCCCACCTCTTGTCACAAATAATCAAGGCTTGGAGACTGATGGAAATGTCAAACCCTCTAAAATCCGTGTAGATGCAACCCGCCTCCTTCCTTACCCACAATCACCCATCTGCTCTTCACTGCAGACCACAGCACCCAGTGTTCCAGCAGCTCCTGCAGATGAGTTATCAAGTGACCCCGGTTGCTCTTCTCTGCAGAGAGCTGCAGATTTTCTGGTATCACAGACACCAAGGGGACATCCCCCATTTCCAGGGAGACTAGAATAGAGAGAAATCAAAAGCAGTCTCAGTGTCATGAGTGTCTCTCAGAGCTCTCTGCTCTCCTTTATCAAATCTTCTGCAAGGTGCCGTACAACTCACTCAAGCTAAAGAGATGGAGTAAGACCCCAGCAGAGGCAGTGACTCACAGGATGTTACAAGAAGCATCTTTGCCAAGTCACTGCCATGCAACAGCTACACTTGTAAATCCATAGCTCAGTCCAAATCTATGCTTCAGGCTATTCCTTGCTCTACCAAACCCCACAAACACTGTCCATAAGGTCACAGGGACACTGCATGCTTCTTGGGCCAAGCAGAATTTGTCCCTGTCCCACTAAATATGTCTTACTGCTAATTACACACAGCTGACATGTTCCTGACTGCAGCCTGGCTCCTCCCTGATTCTCTTCTCTCCAGATCAGGGATGCCACGGGAACTGCCCCCTTCTCTTCTCTATGTGTGAGAAGTGGGCACTTGCTGTAGTGGGATGAAGCATGCCCAGCACGCTGTACAGCCAACCTACAAACTACACTTGGTCACCGACTGGAAGAAGCTGCTTTGCTTCTTCACAGCTCCCTGATGCCCAGGGGCCCTGGAGGAAAACATCCTGCTGTTTGCAGGGAAGAGAGATTATTTCCATACATCACCGCTGCATGTGGCTCTGGCATACTAAGGAGAACTCTTGCAGCACAGAGCCAGAGCTCCTCTGCCTGCCTGTCAGAGGCATCTCAGAGCCTACTCTGCAGCAAGGGCTCTGCACACGCCATGGAACTCATTCCGTTATCTCCAGCTCCAGTTTGCTTCTAGGCCTGAAGGATACTCACTGCCCTGACCACTGCTGTTGGGGGTTTTAAAAGGAAGAGATTCCAGCAAGTTTTAAAAGCCAAGTACAAGAGAGCATGACCCTGTAAGCACCTTTTTCTTGGGATCAGGGCTGGAAGAATTATCTCCTACCAACAACAGATAGGGAATTTTTGGGCTTCTGTTCTAGATTGCTTATGTGATCTCAGGCAAGTCATTGCCCTCTTCATACCATGATGAAGGACCTGCTCTAGGGGGCTGATGCTGGAGAACAACAGCATTCTTTCTCCTGTTTCCCAAATGCAGTGCTCCAAGTGGCAGGGAAGAGGGGAAAACTTTACTCCACGGTGAGCTGTCCTGGTGTTATGGATTAGATGTTTCATGGCTACATCCTTGTCACAATCAGTGACTCCAGACAGAAAGCAGACCACGGTGGACCCAAGAGAATTAGCAAAGTAGTTAAGAAAGCATGCATTGACATCCACTGAAGATCTCAAAGCAAACTTAAAACGAATACTGAGTTCTGACTCCTACAACCTCCCATGATGGCACCATCTCCAGCTTACAATTCAGGGAACTGAGGCAAGGACCAGTGCCAGGGGTAGAGAGAACTGCAGGATGAAGAGGGCAGTGTGATCCCCCTAAAGGCACCACACTGCAGACACATACCAGGCTCCTCCTCCACGCTGAGCAGTGGGATGTCATCATCAAGGTAGGGAAGGGTCTCTCTGCCCGCTCTGGAGGTGGCCTCTGAGGCAATGAAGAGATCTTCAGCCAGATGCAAGGCACTCTTTTTGGTGCACTTCTGACTGCAGCTGGATTGAAGCAGGAAAGGAGACAAAGGCAAGAGTTTTAAGCCACATACCCTGTGAAGAGTTACCAGTGGCCTCCTTCAGTGGCAAGCAGCAGAGCAACAACCTGCTCCAATTACTTGGAAAGATGACAGGCACTGTCAAGAGCAAATTCCATTGCTAAGTGCTGAGAGGGCAAGGGCTGGGCTGGATACACAGAGCGGGGCTGAGCCGTGGGCTGGGTGCTGAGTGATGGGAGTTTCAGCAGTTCATCTGCCTGCTAATGAATAAAATCAGGCCAGGTCATCTGCAGCGCTAAAGAGCAGGGGAAGAGGAAATGTGCTGACTTTCAAACACAAATCTCCACGTCCTGGTTGTGCTCACAAGCAGGAGTAATGGTGATCTGTCTGCCTTGCAGGGCTTGTGTCTCCACCGCTTGAAGGTTTAGCTGTGCATTAAGTGCTCCGAGGAAACAAATGGTCCAGTACTGCATGGGATTCAACCAAGAGGACTGGCTGACATTGCAGAGTCTGGCTCATGGAAGGCACCTGTGCCTACACCAGAGAGAATGAGACTGGGACTTGACCCTTCCATTTTGCTCCAATCTGGAATGGCAGAACTTAAATTTCCCTTCTGTCAGAGCCAAAGCCAAGCTGCCTGAGGGGAATGAGGATAAACTGAGATGATAGGGAAGGAAACTGCAAACCTCCTTGACTGCAAATTCCACAACTTCCCACCCACAGGCTCCAGGGCTCACCTGGCTTGGCAGGAGCTCTCTAATGGGGACACATAAAGGGTCCATATTCCAAGAGCAGCTGGCATGGTGAAGAGCACAGCTACCCAGCAGCAGGACACAATCAGCGACATGAAGAGTCCAAAGTCATGCACAGCTGGGATCTACATGAAGAGAGAGAACACGGGGTTGGGATCAACTGGGGCAGGATTGCTGGAGAGACAGCAGGCAAAGAAGAGATGTCTGGAGGAATGTGAGAATAGCACATGCTGACCTCAGTCATGATAATCAGCAAACCTGGTAGGTAAAGCACTGAGACAGAGCCTGTTTGATCAGTGGCACAGAAGTATTTCCTTGGATAATCCACTGCCTTACAGCAGGTAAGAGACAGCCCTGTAAGAAGCAGGTCTGGCAGCCCACTGTGCTGAAGGAGAGGACAGATGGTGTTGGCAGGTTCCTGATCTATTAGGCCCTTTGGCAGAAATGGAAACTGCAAATCCCAAAGGTGCAGGGTACCTGAGAGAAGATGTTGGCAGCATATGCTGCAGCTGTGGTCAGGGAGGTGAAGAAGGTGGCCTTCCCTGCTGTCTGGACAGTGTGGATCATGCGCAGTCGCAGGTCCTTGAGGTGGGTGGCTTGGCGGTAGGTGTTGATGAAAACAAAGACATCATCAACCCCTGGAAACAGACAGCAGAGGTATTGATACTTTTCTCACAGAAGTGGCACCTGCTAAAAATCCGATTTCCCCCTTGACATTTGACCTGCAAATATTACACTTACAGGTATTGGGAAAGGGCCTGAAAATTCAATCTGCATTTGCCATGATCACCTTCTTCTCTCCTGCAGACAGAAGGCAGGGCAAGGCAGCACAGGTAAAGCAGAGGCTTTGAGTAAAGATGAGCTTACCAATCCCCACGATGACAAAGGCAGCCACACCATTGAGTATACCCAGATACTGGATCCCAAATACGACGTGGTACAGGAACAGAGCCACCAGGCAGCTTAGCCCAATGCTGGCAATGCCAAAGAATGACAGAAACACTACAGCAGAAAAGAAACATGGAAAAAATAGTATCTCTGGCCACTCCCAGGAGAACAGACACCTCCCACTTGCCCTGTTGGGATACTGCTTCCCATGAGTGTGTTGGTGACAGAGAAGAGTTCAGGGCTGCAGGAGTACTGCTTGCAGGCTCTTTCCCATGAGGCTCATGCAAAAAATTACATCTGATTTATGCCAATGTCAGCAAGAGGGGCATTTGCATCTTATTCCTGATCTCCTGTGAGTCTTTCCCTCACCTTGCCCACAAATCTCTGCTCTGGAGAATCAGACTGGCTTGCCCTTCTGCACGCTGCTGTGCCACACAGCGACACTGGTGCCAGGGCCTCAGAGCCTCTCCCTGGGCTTGCACAGACACAGAGAGACACAGCACATTTGGATTTGTGTTAGAGCAGGGTAACTGTGACCCCAGCCGCCCTGAGCAGGAGGTGAGGATGTAGACCAAGACAGCTATGCAGCTACTGCTGATGAAGGCCAGCAACATGTCATTGTTGAAAGTCCTCCTCACTTCATAGTCAAACAAATCTGTCCCTCCATACAGCACCTGGACTTTGCTAAGGTGGGAAGATGTGAAAGAAGAGGAATAATTGAGTGCAAAAGGAGCAGAGCCTGGTGGTTTAAAGCACAGTATCTCCTTCAGAGCCAAACGAGGTCACTGCTCTAATAACCTGGCAGTTCTCTGAGAAAATAGAGCAGTGAGAGCAGGTTGAACAAAGTTGCTGCTGGAGGTGAAATTCACACAGGGAAGGAGAAAAATAAAGAGCAGGTCTAATATTTTTAGAATTCCTCCAGTGCATGGTGGGTCTTAGGCACTAATAGACAGTTCCTGAAGCCTTCAACACCAGTTCCATCTGGAATCCTAATTATTGCTTATTATATTAGCATAGTGGATGCAGGCAGAGTGAGAGCTTAATCAGAAACCATATGATTTACCAGCTTCTGCCTCTGGAAGCAGGCTCACAGCAGAAGTAATCCAACATAATTTAACCAGGACTACAATAATGCTGCACCATAGGAGGCTATCAGAGATCTGAGCTTTGAAACTGAGCCTTGGCCTCAATTCCCTTTTGGCTTGTCAGAAGCACAACCTGCTTTCCCAGCCCATTGCTGAGAATGCTTCGTGGCTGCCTGCATTCCAACCTGTTTTTGAAGATCAGCATCCCTTCATTCTGGGAACTATTGATACTCAGGGCAGTAGAAAGCTGGAGCCTAAAAAGGTACAGAGACTGGGATGCACAGCCTTCTGTCAGCTGCCTGGATACTGGGATGCTCTTTTAGCCCTTTTAGCTCTATTTTAACATCTCTCTCTCACAAGCACTGAGCAAAGCTCTGTTCAACCAAGTCATACAGACCTGGTGGTGAAAAAAGCCTGCACTTCCTGAAACTTATCCTGCCCTGAAACTCCCCTCCCCACCTCTCTGTACAAAAAGCAAAAGCAGAATTGGATCCACAGGTTGAGCAGCCTTGAGGAAAGACCATTTCACCCCCTGCATCAGACCAGTGGTGGCCAAATTCAGAACAGGAAGGCAGCTCTGTTTGAGCCAGTGGAACTGGATTTGTGAGATGGAAGCAAAGAGATCCAATGGCAGACAAGGGCTCAGTGGAAAGGCAAGCCTTAGATTCAAACTTTGTCCCCCTTTCATTGTCTCTATTGGTGTCCCTGGCATGTTGCTGCAGTAGGAAGTGGCATTAAAGGGGAGCATATGAGTGGTCTTCTGCCATATTCTCCCCGCCATCATTCACAGCTCCGTGCCTGAGCCCAGTTTCAATGGAGATGCTTTTCCTCCTTCATCTGGAGCATTATGCCATGGCCACTGTTCAAGTCTGACCAGAAGTCCAAGCTAGCATGTCAAGCCTTCTGTGCCTGGTGTTTCCCAGTGAGGCCAAATGGAACACGGCTATTGGAGTGGAACAGGCACTTCTGCCCTGGTGTGAACCTTAAGGCAGAGCTTTTGCCCTGAAAGGTCTATTCCATCCTCTGCCCTTCCCTGCTCTTGTGCACTCCCACACAGCCTCACCTCGTGGACTGCTTGGCCAGCATGGCCACGTAGGTGATGACGAAGTTCTGGAACTTGCGGCGCTGCTCCTCCCAGCGATCCTCCACCGAGTAGTAGTTCGGCAGTGGTGCCCCAAAGAGGATCTCACTCCGCAGTAGGGAGCTCTTCCTGTTCTCAGCAGACAAGCCCTCATCCACATACCAGTAGAATTCCGGGTGGGTCATGGCCAGCTCCAGAGACCCTGCAGGAGAAAGCAGCGCCACTTTTGTTAGGTCCTGCTTAATTGTCTTGGCGAGGCAGAGGGTCTAGTCTGCCACACAAAAACTGGGAGCCATCCTGTCCTTCCTCAGAGCAATGCTGACTGCTGCTGCCTTCCAGAGAGCAAGGAGGACCAGGGAAACCTGGATTGCAAAGACTCACATCCTACTTCTGTTCTGTGACTGCTTGTGTTGCTGCCCACATGCACTTCCCCATCAGGGACACATTTTCCACCTGACTGACCCGAACCACAGCACCCCCAGCCAACAACATCCCAATCAATACTCCCACTGCTGGACGCTCTTCCCTCTCTTACTCTGGGACAATATTTTCTCCATTACACTCGGAAGCACAGGAACTAAACAATGCCCATGGAAGAGGAGTCCTGGCTCTGCTTTGACCTGGTACCTCTGCCATCTGATGGTGTGAGGAATGCAGAGATGGAGGCACTCGGCTAGTTCTGACTAAGTGACACCACCTATCTATTCCCAAAACCCAGTTCCCCAGAAACTATGCTCTTTCCTGGTCTCATAGCAGAACTGTTACTGGAGCAGATGGACGCGATTCTTTGCTTGCTCCCTGCATGGCTCCTGGACAGCTACCCTCTGCAGCCTGGCTTGGGAGACAAAGGGAGGGTACATCCCAGAGCCACGTCACACCCACAGACTCCTCATGAGTCACCTCTTTGTCACCAGCCAGAGCCTCTGTCCTACTGGAGATACACAGTATAGGGTACAGAGCTGGGAGAAGGAGGCAGGGTCTTTCTCCTCCTCTCCTTTTAAGAGCCTTTCCAGTTGGTGACTCACAAACTGCCGGAGCAGCCCACAGACCTCTTTAATCTGCTCTGCAGTGCAGGGAAGCTCATCCCTATTCAAGCCCTAGCACTGCTCTAGTTGACCACAGTCATCTACAGGGTACAAGGGTCAGTAGAAGACATCTGTACCACGCAGGACGCCCCCTCACTTGTCCCTCTCACTTGCCTGTGGGGGTTTGTGTGACCTGTGACTGGAGCTGCAGGGTTGAAAAGGGGCCCTGGTGCAGAAAAGACAATTCCTCAAGGCACAGCTCAGCAGCATCTTCCTCTCCACACGAGGCAGTCCCCCCTCTTAGCTGCACACCACTGACTGCCTGAACCTGAGGAGAGGCATTCCTTCAACATGCCAGCCCTCACCCACGGCCCTCAGCTCACCTTGGATGTCAGCAAGGTCTTGTCCCATGCCATCATAGTAAATCTTCCCTCCTCTCTCAGTGGGGAAGAAGTAGGTCATGAGGGAACTGGGAGGAGAGCAGTAGGAGTAAGAACCCAGAGGCAGGTCCTTCAAGACCTCATGGGGCTTCCAGCAGAACTCCCGGAAGCGAGGGTGGTCCATGATCTTGCGCTCAACCTCATGGATGGTGACCAGGCGCTCAGTGGTGAAGATGTTGTTCTCAGAGTCCCCCCGAGCCAGAAAAATGAGCTCAATGCGCCAGTGAGCGTGTGTCTGTGTGTTGGCACTGATGTACGTGCTAGAGTAGTCCCAGCGCGGGGCTCCCCTCCCGATTCGGGAGGTCTGGTTTCCTGGGCTCAGGTCGGCCTGGGGCTGCAGGGAGCTCGTCCTGCCCTCTGGGGGGCTGCGCTTGACCCGCGCACTGACCCCCAGATGGGAAGCATTGAGGTGAAGCTGCTGGAGCTGCTTGAAGATGAGCCTCTGCAGGGTTTCTGAGGTAAAGTCAGCCAGGTCCCGGCGGTTCCTCCCCCACGACCCAAACTGGGATTTGAGGGCCAAGGCAAGGGCATCGAAGCGCTGTGAGGACTCGTGGTTGCGGATCTCAAAAGCGTTGTAGGAGATGTCGATATCCAGGGCTGGGTAGTGGAGGAACATAACAACAGCGAGCACAGCAGGGATGGCACAGCCCAGGAAAAGTATGAAGCCAGCACAGTAGGGGTTGGTAAACACCCAGCCAACAATATTCCAGAAGTCAGACACAGGCAACGTGACACACAGGGGCCTGACTCTGCACGGGCTTTTCCCACACAACAGAGCACCCTCTTGCCTCTTCCGAGAGCTGAAGGCTACCTCTTCATCTTCCTCCTCTAGCCAGGCATCCTGTAACAATGGGTCATCCTCTGTGTCCATGTCCAGCACCTGCACACTGATAAGAGAAGAGCAGTCAGCAAGGCCCAGCAGCGGTGTCACAGGCACAGCCATGAATCCACAGACTCCCAGCAGCAGAGCCAGGATGGAGGCATGCTCCAGTTCCCTCAGGAGCAAAGCATCACTCCTTCCAAACCCCAAAGATTTGCTACAGCCACTGAAACAACAGCCTTGCCATGAGGTATCCCACAGTGTGCCTGGCAGAGGAACCAGAGAGGGAGAAGTTCAAGCGACAGTCCCAGAGCCCAGTGCTGTGGCAGAGGAAGGCTCTGCATGGCTCCAGGAGCACCATGCCTGGAGGCTGCAGGGATCCACAGTATGTTGCTCACACTGCAGCAGCAGGAACATTTAATTAGCTAACCTGGTTCTCGCACTCAGGAATGGTTCATGCTACCAGATACAAAATGCCAGGGAGCGTTATCTTCCTCTCATTAGATCTGACAGTAGACTTCCCCCAGCTATTTATAGCAGTATTCATCTTTCCCACAAAGTGTGCATGTGTGTGCACACAGAGCCAGAAGCACACACACCCACACCTGCAGACACACACTTGCACGCATCAACCGTTCCAGGAACTCACTGTGATCCTGCTCTAGTCCCCAAAGGGATAACCACTGACAGCATGGGAAGGAAGAGGACTGAACAACCTGCCTTCCTTCCACTCCTGCAGGATATTCTTAGTGGAGTGCATTTTTCCCATTCCTACAGAACAATCAGGAAGAAAAAGCAGTTACTTCTTTCATGGAATGACGGAGGAAACCCTCCCTGATCAGCTCAAACTTGGCCAGGAGAGAAAGGGATAATCCCTGGGAAGTGCCCTCCTTAGCAGGGCTTTCCCAGGTTCCCAGACTTACCCTGGGTGTCTCATAGTGGCCTTCCAAGCTAGGGATCCACAGGTAGTGGTCCCTCAGAGCAAAGCCCAGACCCCGTAAGTGTCACTCCCTTTTCTGGCTCCAGGCAGCAAAGCCAGCAACCCTCGTCACTGAATGAATGAACAAACAGGTTCAGTTTGTTACCTGACCCTGGGAGTTGAAAGCAATTTACACACAAGCCAGGAAAAATTTACAAGCTTTGCTCCTAACCAGTGTTTCTATTTTAACAGGCCTTATATCAGCAGAAAGATAAATTGCCAGTACCTCTTAACTCTACGTCCTCAGAAGGCCCAAGATCTGCATGCACTTGGACCAAGAGGAAAAGCGATGGGACAAAGATACTCCCTGGCAGAGGAGCATTGGTGCAAAGCAGCAAGAATCACAGCAACCTCTCTGGCTCTGGCCAGGCAGAGCAATGCCAGTGGCTTTGCTCACAGAGAGTTCACAGGATCCACAGCAGCTCCCATGGCATTCAGTCCGGTCTGGACAGCATCTGTGCATGTCTGGGCAGAGTGTTCCCCTCATCACAGAACCTGTGGAGAACAGGGAACCTTCAAGCTCCAGCCCCCTGCTCCAGCCCACACCAACGAAAGCAGGAATGTTCATCAGTGCCTTTAATCTGCAGCTGATCTTGTCTCAAAACATCCCACCCTTCCTGTCAGTGTGAGAGCAGGGGCTCCCTCAGCCCCTCACCTTTGTTAGGCTCGTACAGTGGCTGATCCACCACAAGCTAGAAACTGGAGACTGTCCAGGAGGGCACATGTGAGCCTCCTTCTCTGCCATCTCAGTACAAAACCAGACAGGTACCACTGCTGGCAGAGGGCCACAGTCCCTCTCCTGCCAGACCTCCAACCCTGAGGCTGAGAAATAGGGTGAAGAGAGGACAGCTCACAAAACTCTTCTGTGTTGTTGCCCCCTTCACACAAAGGACTGAGATAACGAGGAAAACACAGCAGGGGGGTGCGTGTGTCTTTTCAAGCCTCTGGAAAGGTCAGGAGTAATCTAGCTGGTTTTAGTCAGGATGCATAATCCTAAACAACCGAGGAGTGCCTGAAGGTTTCCCTGAATACACACGGATCACTGTGTGAGCCCTTGGCACTGGGGCAAAGCCAAGAGCATAAAAATGATGCTGCCCAGGACAGGCACGGCACTGCAGGCACTGCTGAGCTTCATGGGAACACAGACCCAGGCACTCTTGTGTTGTGGCTTGCAGAGCCTTATTTGCGTCATGACAGGGAGGAGGCTTTCCCAAGTCTCTGAATCGGCAAATGAATCCTTTCTGGAGGATTCTTACCACAGTCCTGCCTTCTCTCTCACACTCTACACTCCCAAACTCAGCCATAATCCCATCCAAGCTGACAATACATGTGTCCAAAGCCTGCTGGCATGCCAGCCCCCAAACACAGCACCTTGTCAGCCCCAGCTCACAGGTCACCCCACACTGCTCACCTTTGCCAGGCATCCTCAGCACACCCTTGGCTGGTGTGTGATCCCCATGCATCACTCAGCTGACAGGGACTGTCACCCTTCAGCCTCTAAGGGACAGCCAAGCCTCAACTCCAGTTCACATTTGTGTAGATTGGTGCTGCAGGAACTCAGGTGCAAGCTCACTCATCCCACTTGTGGAGGTTGGTGTGTACCTGCAGTTACCTCCCCTCCACCTCTGACTTTTCTCCCACTGGCCTGGGCTCTCCTTCAACACAATGGAGTTACTGTGAGATCTGAACAAGTATATGTATTCTCTCTTTAGAAAGAGAGGTAAAGAGCCATAATAATTTCCCATTTTATTGAGTTACTGAGGAGAAGGAGGGAAAAGATTCTTATCCTGAGACAGAAGAGCCTGCATGTGACAAGAAAGGGAAATGAGAGAGAGCAACATAATAATAAGGCAGCAGAAAAGGGATCACACCATCTTCTTTCTTAATGAAGAGGTAAATCCTCAACTCAGGGATGCGATCAGATCTCAGGCATCTCCCTCTGACTTTTCCATCAACTGTCATGGTGACTGCAAACCCCAGTTTGTAACACAGCTGGTCACCTGCAATGTCTGGTGACCAACATGTGTTATACTCTAGCTGCAGACTGGCACAAATTCTGGCACTGGTGTGAACTCCAGCACAGAAATTTCTGGAGAAGCCCTTATATACACTCACATGAGAACAGAGTCAGGGAAGGATCAAGATTTGGTCTGGGACAGAGGCAAGGGCAGGGTGGGTGGCACCTGGGCTGTCCCCAGCAGTGCCAGCCTCCCTCTGCACACAGGGTAAGCATATGCCTGCATCTACAGCTCTGAACCCCCTTCAGGAGAGCTGATTCAGCTCCAAAGCCAGACATTAGCATTGCCCTTGGGACTCATATGGCTTTGCCACCTTCCTCAGATCCTGACTGGGTCAGGATGAAAGCTTATCCAACCCAAAACATGGCAAATGGAATTGGCAGGGGAGATAAACCCTCAAATCAGCCAGAAGGGGGTTGCAATGCCTTTTTTCTGCTTGAATTCTACCTGGGGGCTGGCCTGTTTTCCCTCCATCACTTCTCATACTATCCAAAGACTCCCAGCACTGAATCATGGCCCAATTACTTTTTCAGCTCCACAATATACACAGAGAACTTAATCCTGCAGCCTTCATTAAAGCTCTGCCTCACTTCTGTGCAACCTTAACTGTGCCAGGTTGAAAGAGGCAGAGGATTAGAGCACTCCTTGGAGCCCTGGGTCTGTTTCTTTAGAGAAGAGGCACTGATTCAGCTGGTTTGGGTAGGCATTTAGATTTCTTGGGCTTCCTTCTGCTATTTCCAAAGCAAACAGCCTCCTGCAGGCAAGATCCAGCTCAAGCCCCAACAGCCCCACAGGGACTGTCACTCACTTGCACCTCAACCAGGAAAAACATCCATGCAGCTTCCACAAGATGGTTATTTTTCAGTGATATCTAGGATAGAAGAAAGTCATTGGCAAGTTGGAGAGAAGCAGTGACAGATGAAGAAGCTAATTACACCTGACCTGACTAATTAATGCTGACTTTCACATTAAAAAAATCCTCACTAGTGTTCCATTTCAATTACCCGGTTGCTCCTTCCTACAGGAAAAAAGGAGCCTTGTGCAGCGGCAAGCTAGAAAGAGAAAAGTAAAGCAAGCACAAGACCAGAAGGGAGAGAAAGACAATTTCTGTAATATAGGAGATTCTCATTGACAAAATAATTAAACTTCACACTGGTTTCTCCCATGGGCAGAGTTTTCAGAGCAGACCTAGCAGTTTTGTGTTCCTATTTGTATTCCTGAAATCTCCTGGAGTTTCTTCCAAAGGCAGCTTTAGGCCCCTTTGTTAGCTACTTGAAGTTCCTATAAGAGGGACAGAAATAGCCTTTGTGCTTCCAAATAATCCTAAGAGCATCCAGGTCCCGCTGAAAGCCACATCTCTGTGACACAGAGCTGCACTCAGCTCTGGCCATGCAGAACAACTGGAGGGCATCATTAATGTACCACACTAAAGCAGAACACCACAGGGACACCAGGACACAGCACCACAGTCTTGCTCTACACTTGAATCACTAAGACTAAACCAGAAGTCTAATTTTAAAACCCAGCCAAGAAGGGCATTCTCAGGCCCCCATTCTCCCTTATTAACACAGCTATCACCGAGTGCATAGAGTCCCTTTCCCAGTTGTCATGGTTTGGATGCTGGCCAAATGCCAGTGCACTCATGAAAAAACATTCACTCGTTTTCCTGTGCGATAGTTGGGCAGAGGAAGGGAAAGAACAATTAAAATTTCATTGGGTGAGATAAGGATTAGGAGAAAACACTTTAAGGGAAAAACAGGCTCAAAACTTTAAAAGGTATAAAGAAATTTTTTTTAACAGAATTAAAAGATGATAATGAGAATTGAAACCTTTAGAACACCTTTCACCCCCGCCCCTCAGCCCTTCTTTCTTTTTCCATCGACAGCACAGGGAGACAAAACATAGGGTTTTTAGTCAGTTTGTCACTTCTAAAAATCTTTCCTCAGTTCACTTAGAGAGAGGAGTCTCCTTCGCTATGCCATGGGGGTTCTTCCCACAGGAGACAGTTCTCCATGAACTTTTCCAACGTGGTTCTAATTTTCATGAGTAGCAGTCCCGCTTGAACCCACTGCAACGTGAGACCCTCCCACAGGCAAAGCAGTCTTCCCACAACTGCTTTTTCGTGGGCCATTAGTTAATGGAGTATAATTTTTAAGGATGAGCTGTCCTAGTATAAAAGCAAAGGTTCTCTTCCTCCATCTCTGAAAGCAAGGGTTCTCTCTCTCTGTCTGTTCAAGCCTTTCACCAGATCACAGCTTCTCAGCATCCACATGCTCCAGCATGAGTACCTTTTTCTCACGGGCTGCAGGTGAATTCTGCATCCCTCCCATGCACTTCATGAATTACAGGGAAACAGTTTGTTGTATTATAGTCCTCACCACGGCTTGCAGAGGAATCTCAGCTCCAACACTTGGAGCACCTCCTCCTCCCCCTCCCTCCTTTGCACCGACCTTGGTGTCACCATGTTGTTCTCCTCACGTGTCTTCACCTTTTCCTTTTCTCTCACTCAGGGGAGAATTGGTGTTCATAGGTTCGTTTGTTCACAAGTTCTATCAACTGAAAAGTTTTTATAGAGTTCTGCAACACTGAAAGGTTGATTTCATTCGGGATCCGCGTCAGGGAATTGCTCGCCATGCCCCTCGCTGCTGGTCACGCGGTCCCCACTGGCGCCACGTGGGCCGTGCCAGCCGTTGTGGCGTCGGCTCTCTTGGTGCCTCTCTTCATGTGGGGCACCGAGAAGGAGATGCTGCCGCCGCTTCTGTCCCTTTGTTTGTGGTGCGGCAGGCTGGAAGTGGCTGGGCAGGCAAAGCCCATTGCTGGCCGTGCCAAGATGGCAGCGGCTGCTCTCAGNGGAAATGGCCAGGCAGGCAAAGCCCATTGCTGGCCGTGCCAAGATGGCAGCGGCTGCTCTCAGGCGTGGGCCGCGGGGCCGCTTCTGGCCACAGGGCCGGTCCCGGCGCTTGCTGTGGNTGTGGTCTGCGGGGCCGCTTCTGGCCGCAGGGCCGGTCCCGGCGCTTGCTGTGGGGCTGCTCACGGCACCGGCCATGGGGCCGCTCTTGGTCTTGGCCGCGGGGCCGCTCCTGGCCCTGGCTGCGGGGCTGCTCACGGTGCTGGGATGGCCCCCCTCGGGTGGCACGATCGTGGCGGCCGTGCCAGGAAGGGCCCCAGCCGCCCCCTCACCCACAGGAGGGCAGAGAGAAAGAGGAATGGCATGCTTTTTTTTTCCTTCTTAAATGTGTTATCACAGAGGCATTGCTAACTTCTCTAATTGGGCCAGCCAACATGTCAATCCTCAGAGTCTTTAAGGATTGGCCCTGCTGGACATAGCAGAAGTTTTGAGGAGCTTCTCTCTCAGAAGCAGCTTCTTTGGCTTCTTCCAGCCCCACTAAAAGTTAGATTGTGTTAACCTAACACACCAGTGTAGACTACCTTTCATGAATTGTTAAACAAAACAATAGGGAGAATTAGATAGGATTTTCCTCTAATCAGAGGTCTGACTTTCATGAGTCTTGCACTCCTGGAGAAGTAAAGCAGGCCGTGGACACCTGACCCTGAATCTCCTATAATACTTCTCAAAACATTGACTTAATTTAGCCACAGACCAGAACCTTCACCTGAGAATGCAACACAGACAGAACCTGTTGCAGTGGGATACGAGCCCAGAGATGCACGTGCTGCTCAAAAGCAGTGGTTTGATCTGCTGGCTGAGCTGGCTCCACCATTATTAATTAAGCAGGTTCACTTTTCCAGTTGCAAGCATAACACAGCAACAAGGCTTTAATCTCTTTTCTTTCTGTGTGCTTTGCATTTCCCTTTCCACTTGCTTTAAATCCTTTAGTAAGATGCACAAAAACACTGCTAGACCCCAGGCACTTTGCAGATCAGAATGATTTCAGAATGCTCCAGCAGCACAGAGCTGTTGGAACTACAGTGTAATGATATAAATATGTGTTTGCTGGGAAAAAAGTTCAACAAAATTATTTTTAAAATACACATATTAAAACTCTACAGTCTATAGTTCCACTTGCCCACAAAAAGCGAGACAACAGGCAGGGCTGTATATAGGAAAGAGGATTCTCTGATCTCAAGCTTTATGAAATCAAGCACAGGCACATGCACCCTCATCTCTTACTGAGGTGTTCCCTTCCACTGCTGACTGTTCCACCCCTCTTCCACCTTACAGGAACTTTTACACCCCGGCTATGATAAGAGCAGCTAGAAACAGAAGGATCAACGATCTTAAGTGATTAGGTTCAATGCTCTTTTCCAAACTAAATGATTCTACCATCTCTTGACCAGCTTTCAGACTGGACAAAGGCTGCTTAGAGCACTCTCAGCCTACGACATCAAGATCTTCTGCATGCACCTGCCTGCTATTCCAGGATCTGACAAACACTAATTAGGTCCACTCATAATTGCATGCCAAAAACAGTGTGGAAAGATTAGCTGCAAAGTCAAGCACTCACCAGTCAGGAAATGCCAAATTCAGGGCCAACACCGCATCCTTAATTTGTCCCTCTTTTGTAAATGCTCTGCAGTGTAGTTTTGCTTTCAAGCCCAGTGTCCAAGGCAAGGACTCTGGCTTCCACCAGTGTATGCGATGGATGATGCTCCCCAAACCCAGCACTTATTTGCTACCCTGTTCTCTCCTCATCATTCAGCATGTGGTCTCATGCCTCATTTCCTGCACGCCGCTCATGCCTGGCTCACAGGCAGAATTATTAATTTCCTCATGAGCTTTTTAACACTGCCTGTCACGACAGAGTCTGAGGGCTGAACAAACAGGGCTGAACTGAATCTTCTCCCAGCATCTCAGAGAAGGAGGGGGTGGCATAGTCTGCATCTGATACATGCTGGAGCTCAGAAGACGTAGGAAGAAGCAGACACTTATTTTGGGTGCCTAGTTTGACACACAAGATACCAAATTTTTTTGAGGGCAGAAATGGGGGCTGTGTGCAACAAAACACAAACTCTGCTGTGTTCTACAAGTATAATTTGAGCTGCATCATCAAACATAACCATCACTGTGCAACATAACCTTTATGCTGGTGAGGGATATCCAACCTCCACAATGAGAGCCAAATTCACACCATATATGCTACCAAAAAGAACCCAATAAATTGCCTCAAAACACATGCTTTAAAGTACTGAAACTGGCACTTTTCAAAGGCAAAGGTCACCAAGATTTGCTGACATCAAACCAGGCATGTTTAGTGCCCTGACATCCCAGGATTGCTGCAGAGGTATGCCTACATGAGCACTTTGCTAACATGCTTGTCACTGCCAAAGAAAATTAATTTCCTGATAAAATAATTTGCTTCTGGATATTGTAATTAATGATTGTAGGTGTCAGAAGCAGCTTCTTGGTTATAATCTCAGGAAACATGCCTCGCAGCCCTTTGCCATGTTTACTACTCAAGTTACTTGCTTGTGCTGGTGATAAGCTCTGCTTTCACTCAGGCATGTGGCACTTCCAGGTTTCTGCACACAGGTACCAAGCAAGATGAGGCTCTGATATGCTCCAGACATGACTTACCTAACCACTACAAAAATTACTTAGATTTTGTCTGAACCCCAGCCAGTTGCTGCTGCTAAGTAAAGGGATGGCTTCTGGCTCAGCTGGGTGCCTTGACATATTTCAAAAGCACCCTGGATCCTGCCTGCCAGGAGCCCAGAGGAACAAGCTTGTCAAAGGTATGTGGATTCCCACCCCTACCCCTAAGCACTTGTGCTCGGAGCAAAGCCTTTACAGATCATTAAATATAGATGGCTGCCACAAACCAGGGCCTTGCATTACTATGCCACGAAGGAATGTCAGACCACAGAAGGGAATCAGCAATTCCCAAGCCAATGGAATAAACTGCCAACCCCAAAGCTTGTGTGCTGCTCTTTTTACAGATTCACTCCAGCTTTACACATCAGTATCACCCTGAAAAGGAAAGCTAGATCCTGCTGGCAGTGCCTACCAGTCACTTGTTATTCTACCTCGTGCTCAGCCTCCTCAGTTTACGTTAACCACTGGGACTGATACCACTCTGAGCTCCACTGCAGGATTCCCGTGCAGACTCTGACCCCTCTCCCCACACCCAGCCCTTGCCGTGGGAGGAAGGACACAGACAAGGGCTGGCTGTGCAGCCTCATCCATGTGCAGTTCTCCTGCAATACCCTGCTGGTGTGCACACTGCTGGGATTGATCAAAACACCCTCTCCTAAAGGCTCCTCCCCACAGTATTCACATAAGCTGCTAGTTCATCACTGAGAAGGAGGAGGAGAACTTCTTTCTCACCCTCCATCTGAGCTGTTTCAGCAGCTCAAGCAGCAGTTTCTGCAGAGAAGGCTTTGCTGGTTGTGGTTCTGTGGGCAGCAATAAGAGAGGTAAGGCAGGAATTCCAGCCTGTGCTGCCAGGCCTTCTTGCCAACCACAGCACAGGCAGCTGTTTCAGCTCCACTTCTTGCCACTTCAACACAAAAAAGTACAATGAGGTTAAAAGAAAATGTTACAAGTGCTCCACCTGAAGGGTGTACTTAGCCAGCTCTGCTCGTTGTGCTCTGACCTTCCAGAAAGAGGAGGAACAGACACAAAATCCCATCTGCACATGTGTCGAGTCATGCAGGTCACAGTGTCTCACTCCAGGTGCTACCCATTTAGATCTAATGGTCTTATTTTTCACTGCTACAATTTACTGACATCAGAAATTGCCAGATATGGAACAGGAAGGCTGTAAGGCTGTAAGGCTGCAATTGACGGTGAGGACACAGCTCCCACAGTATTTCAGCAGGGCTTTCCAAACACCAGCATGAGAGGAGTGGGGGATCTATAGCCCTCTCCCAAACGAGGGAGCAGCAGGAGTACTGAAATACACGTGCACCGTTCCAGCTCCATGCAGTGAGCTGAGCTCATCTGTGGCACAGACACAGCCTCCTGTTTCTCAGAATGTGAGGGTGAATTCTGGGGGGAATTCATCCTGACAGTCACTACAACTGAGTGAGAATAACTGCAGCAAACCATGCTTTATAGTGACCCATGGAAAACTTACCACTGGATCAGGAGGGACTCACAAAGCAGCTTGTAGCTGGCTGGCTTTCAGCAGCCTGAAAAGTGGGATCTGAGCACGTATGTCTTTCTTACCTCTCACACTTCTCTCTCAAACAGATGCAGCTACCTGCTCTCCTCCCATGAAAACCCAGTGCTTGTGGAATTAGATTAATTAGCATTGCTATTTCATCTTCCAAGCATCAGTGAGAAATCTGAAAGCAGATGTGCAATATCCAGAGGCTGAAGAGCCTCTAGTGCCACACAGCTCACTGCTCCAGAGCAGGACCTGGGCAAGCACAAGGTTTTTCAGAACAGAAGGAAAACTTCTCGAGGGGAAGATGTGGAGACAAGACAAGCTGCCTCAGTGCCTGAGCAGCAGGCCAGCAGATCCCCTGCCAGTACAACAAGTTAAAGTTTACTGCCAGCTGCATCAGCCATGCAGAAACTCACATTAAATATTACTACAGCTCAATGAGCACAGTCCTGCAGACCATTAGCAGAGGAGGGGGCAAGGTCTCAGAATAAGCAAACAGGCTTTAATGACACATTGATCTCAGAGAAGGTCCGGGATGCTTCCTAATACAAACAAGAGACACCATGAGCTGGTTCCTGTTAGTCACTGTGCAAGGGAGGGAAATGTTGCTTGCAACAGCTTCCAGAAGCTGCCAGTGAAGCCACGTCTCTTGGATACAGATTTAGGCCACCAGGATTGAGCTGAGACAGCAGAAATGTCCCTCCTCTCTGCTCTCTTCTCCTCCCTCCCAGCACAGACCTGGAGGTCTGTGATCTGAAGCAGTTCAGAAAGAGGCAAACATCACCCGTGTCCTTATTGCCCTCCTACCACCAAAGATGCCGAGATTCACAGCCACAGGAGCTGCACGGGAGCTGCTCGTGAGTGGCAACCAGCCAACCCAAAGGGACAAGAACTGCCACCTGGAAAGGATCAAAGCATTTCAGGCAATTGTTCCCAGTTCCTTACTGCATCCCACACTTTCAGACAGATGTTCACAGGCTGAGATGCTACTTGTGCTACCTCTTAGGACCGTCCTGCAGTTAAAACACAAAAATGAAGGAAATATTTGTGGCTCTACTGTTAGTTTTTCTAGCTTTCCTGGGGCAAAGCACATCATCTGCTCTGAATTGCTCTCATATTTTGGAGTTTGAGATTTCTATCCTTTCACAACATGCCTTGTTTGAAAGACTCCTGGGATTCCCCTTCACAAGCAAACACAGGCTATTTTTGCAAAGACATTTGTAAATTGATTTTCAAAAGGACTCACTCCGCAGCCCTATCTGGATGTGGAACTGTGTCCGGCCCTCTGGAAACCAGGCTGCTAGCTCAGTACAAGAGGAAAGTCACTGCAGGCACTTCCCAAATCAGCCAGAGAAATGGAAATGCAAACAGTACCACGATCCACAACATAACCAAATAAATGAGCATGTAGGCAGGTTGGTGTACATGCACAAATGAATTTAGCTGCTTGTAAGCCAAGACTTGGATCCAGAAGGAATTATCTCCCCCACAACACATCAGAAATACAAAGGACTGAAAGAGGTCTGTAAAGGAAATGTCATCAAAATCTTATTTGTCTGCTACTTACAGTAGAGCTCTCTGCTCCTGGAAACTGAACAAGGCCAGATGCTTTCCTGTGCCACTTACACACAAACCCATGCTATGAACTCTGCAGTTACCGTGAGGAAACTTGCACCAAGGAATTGGTTCCAGGATTTACAGGAATGAAGCTTTGCTTCTTTGGCATAAGCACTGCCACAGGGGATGAAACATTTACCTGCTGATATATCTTGTTTCCAGTTGTCATAGACTGGTGTTTTATAGCTCCCCACGATGCTGCTGCAGCTTTTCTGCCACGCTCTGTGCACAAGTACTGACACCAGAGACAAGCATGAAATGGGCCAAAGACCACCACAGACCACAGCTCAGCTGCCCACTTGCTGCCCATCTCTGAGCCCTGTGTGAATGGACAGGGCTGAGATGCAAGGGTTAGGATGGAGAGAAAGAGAAGGGATGGCCTTGGACGTAAAATTCCGTTTGGGTGTGGAAAGAAATGGCTTGCAGCATATACACCAGACTGTGTGCCACTGAGAGGCACATCCAGAGAATGGACACTCCAGCAGGTCTAAGGCACTGACAGGTGCTCTGTGGGTCCTGAAGAAGCCCAGCCTGCAATGCCCAGAGGTTGGAAATTGCAACTGTTGGCAGGAAGCACTGGAAGGAGCAGCTTTCAGCACAGTCCAAGAACTAGCCTGAGCTTTCAAGCTAAATAAATTTAGTTTTCAAAACATGATGTCTATATTGTCCAGACTCCCAGTTTAACTGGAGCCCACTGTGTTACTGAATCACTTTTATGCTCTTGTGGGTCTGTCCACCTTCCCATTTCAACTCAGCTATAAAAATTGGCTTGGAGATTAAACCCGGTGCCTGAGTTTTAGCTGGAGAGCAAGTGGGAGGGTGTGCAAGGAGGGAGGTGGAGGGAAAGAGGTGGCAGTGGAAATATGTAGACAGAGGATCGGCCAGGTTTGATTTGTAAACAAGAGTCAGGGTTGCTTTGGGCATTTCTCAAATATGTTTAAAATGCCCCATTGGGTTCTAGTTCAAATCTGAGTCTGCAGCCCCATCTTCTTCAGTAATTCATTTCCCTTGTTAAAAGGAAGAACAAAGAGAGAACTCGCTGGATTCAGGGAACCAAGTGTGCTGCATGTGCAGCAGTACCCCAAGCAGCAGAAGGGTTAGGTATTGTTTTGTGGGGTTTTTCCCAAATTGTCTCCAAAGATTTTAATACAGCTCAAAAGCAGTTCATTCTCAGCTCCTGAATGTAACACAGAGCCAAGAAACAAGTCAACATCCCCCTAGGAGCAAAGAGTACTTTGTGCATCATATATCAGAGACTGCATAAATCCTTTGCAAACACCTATCAGATCCAGTTCCTTATTTCTCTAAGGAAATAGATAGGATTATATGCAAGTTCACAAATGAATTAAGCAAGGTTCCACAGTCGAGCTTCAGCTCTGATGGAATTCAGCTATTACTTTTGCTGACTTTCACTGAAGCTGAATACAGACCATGCAAGTTACAGCTCACACCGTTCAGCTTTAGTTGCCATCTGAGGAGCAGCAGGGGTACCTACAGCTCCATTTAACAGTGACACAGAGACTGTGTGACTTGCTAGCCCAACATCAGCCAAGTGAGCTCAGAGTTAAACTAGAGATCTCCCAGAACCCTCCTCTTTGTTCAAGTCAAAGAGATTTCTCCTATGCAAAAGTAAGACGGGAAGAAAGTCTGTGGCAGCATCAGCCAGGATACCCTGAAGCCCAACTAAGCTTATCCATGTAGTTAGCTTAGCAGGTAGATCCCAGGTGACATTCCCAGTAAAAAATCCAAAGTGACTTCACTGACACGACTGCAAGTGAGATGCAGCTGCAGCACCAGGCCCCAGAAGCAACAGCATTCACACCTTCAAGTCCAGGCAGAAAAATTATGCTCACCCCTAAATCTCCCCCCATAAAGCAGCAGAGAGTCAAGGCCAGAAGCAGTTCAAGAATCAGATGACTGCCAGTGTGTGTTTCAACCCCTTTAAACACAGTGGCCTCTCCCCCTTCTCCACTATTTATGAAACATGAACTGCTTTCTATTCAGGAGGAGCTGTTCTGTATTAACAGAGGTTGGCAAAGATCAGGAAGTAACTGTGCCAACTTTCAAGCCTGCTGCCTGAAGGCAGATGGCAGGGAAAGTATCCCAGCCTTGTCCCCCAAACCACTTTTCCCAGCAAGCAGAGAGAACTCAAAAACAGGAAAAAAGGGTGAGGTATCTGTGAAGCCCTAATTTCAGTGCAGGAGACAGCCTCTGCCTGGGGTACCCTGCTCTGCCGTGGGCGTGCTTGTCTCCCCATGGGAGAGCAAAGCCTGTGGCACTGCCAGAATCTGCAGGCTCAAAACAAAGGCACATGATGCCTTAGGATTTTAGCTTTTACATTTCATATAATTGTAATCCTGCAGTTCTTTAGAGTATAACTCTAAACTCCATATAGAGTGTTAGCTACTGCTGTTCCCATTTTGGTCAGACACAACAATTCCTCTCCAGGCCTGGGAATCAAGGACTCCTCACTGTCTCAGGTTCCGGGAAATGGAAATGAAAGTGAGTTGGGGGGAGCAAACTGAGAGAATGGGACTGCACTGCCTGAAGCTGTAATTGCACAATTAACCTCAGATATGCAAATGGACAGAACTTATATCTGTCCCAAAAACGTGTGGCTGTGTCCGTCCTGGGTGCAGTCTCTGTGAGACTCCTGCACTGCCCAAGGTGTGCCCTGTAAAGGCCTTTCCATAAGTCCCTGCCCTTTATCCTTGCACTCTGTCCAGCCTCTGCTCCAGGTCAGCCTCTACAAGGCATCAGTTACACTGAAAGTTTTATATGTTGAGTTACAAACAGAAGGAGGAGATGCCCTGCCCCTCCAAGTCGATGATGCTGCCATCATGAAAAAAAATCAGCACTGCTAGTGGCTGTGCTCAACTGAACTTCTACAGGAGAGTAAATCCCTCTGGAGCAGCTGGAAGAGCAGAATTCCCAGGTGCTACAGACCCATACCTGGAAACAAGAGCTGCAGCTGCAGAGCATCCTCTGCTTCCCACCAGCAGAACTGCTCTGCCATTCCCACATCAGGTCCTCCAGGAGCAGTTGCAGTCCCTGGGGGTTCAATTCACCCCAGGCAGGCGGATCACACTCAGCTACCGGCAGAGCAGGCACAAGTGGACTCCTGAGCTGTGAAAGGCTGAGTGTCCAGTTGTGGTGGGATCCCTATCACAGGCAATTGCCTTGTTCTTGCAGAAGGAGGGCACCATTCCTGGCTCTAAGCAACCAAAATTAAACCTTTGAAGCTTGTTTTGCCAACCTTTTTGTGTATTATCTGTATATTCTTCTGTTAATGGTGTGGCACTCCAGTTATTAATCTTTTCTGGTTTTCAATACTATAAAAGCGTGACTCAATAGCCGTGCTCAGACCTCAGAAAGCTTCCCTTAGGTGCTGCAGAGGACGGTTAATGACAGCATAACAGGCAAGAGAGTCATAAATAACATTCAGCTGGGTGCTAATGCAGACAGTCGTTGTAGCTCACGCCTGAAGCACACTGCCATCAGTGGGACAATTTACAAACTCACACACAGTTAAGCTTTGCTGAAACGTATCCTGGACAGGGGTCAATGGAAAGTCTTTTGCTGACTTCACCTAGAGCTGGATTAAGCACTTAACTCGTACACTGTCTTCTCCATTCTCCTGAATTATTCATTACGGGCCAGACACTGCAATCCATACTCACACTGCGCTTAATCTGTCCTTTAAATTGACTTGCATTAGTCTGAGTCACAGGCACCACAGCCCTTCTCTTGAACAGTCTCACTGAATGCAGCAGAGCTATTCACAAAATAAGGTGCTGCTCTGAAAAAGGAGGCAGGATCCAGCCCTTAGCAAAGGCATCGGTAAGAACAGACCCGAGAGAAAATTCACCCTGGTAAAGCTACAAGAAGATGAATGAACTCAGGTAAATCTGTGTGAAATCAATCATTTAAAGAGATAGCCTGTTCTGCGGTACCACGGGGGGAGATTAAGTGAGTTCTAGAAACTAATATTTCATTGCTCAACTCCATCACGAGGTCTGAAAACACATTCCTGGGCCCCTGGCCACACATTCAGAGCCGAACGAGAGTTTTCACATACGCCTTGTGAGGACTGCTTATCTCTACAGAGAGAGAAACAGCGAGCTGTGTGGAAAGGAAGAAGGCAAAGGACATCTTCTGCTCCTCTTGACTGGCACAAAAGCCATAAAAAGTGCACAGGACCGCTGTCGCTGAGGAGGTAAGAAGCACTCACACTCAGCAGAAACTCCTTCCTCTGCCAAGCTCGCAGCTCCCAGTAACCAGACCCTCAGGCTACACTTCTTGCTCTGATCCTGAAATCCCCTCCAGCTGTTCAAACCGCAGATAAACTCGCATCACAGGAGAGCCGATTACCTGTACCTTTCACCACTGAACCCAAATCTGTAGTCTGATACCTCTAAACAAACAATGGATTAAAAAAACAAGCCGATCAGGTAAGTAAAAGGAGAAATCTTTTGTGCTACATTGAGAAATACAACGGGATTTGATTTTTTAGAATGAACTAATCTGTTCAGTTCTCATTTATGTTAGTGCTTGAAGAGATTAGAGGATTAAACCAATTGTATGCTAAATACTTCGTGCTGAAGAGAGTCCTGCCAGGATTTAGTGCATGTTGGCATGCACAGAGACCACAGCAGCATTACCCAGAGACCCTGGGACTCACAGAAGGACCCGTTCAAACTTCAGAAATAAAAATCACAGCTTATCCAGATTTTCCATATGCACCAGGGTATGAACTTCTATCCCGTTTCAGTTTCACTCAAGCTTACTTATTAAGTACTCATACCCAACAGGCAAGTCTTTGTATAAGCAGCACTTAGGTTGGAGGACTGGCATCACCAGAGGATTACAGATGTGCTGTGGCTTTTTTGGATGCAGAATGTTAACACCCTGTGCATACCCTCTCCCTGTGCCAAACCGAAATGCACCCATCCTATCGGTCTCATGTGATTTGATTACATACACACACATCACAGCCACCCCATAAACTCCTGCAAAATACAGCTTGTTAACGCCACTTCATTTGCAGTTCAGAAATGACAGATACAGAAGAGGTCAGAGTTCTCCTGTAACTTAACTGCTTCTTCTGTTGGTCTGACAAAGGCATTTGCGATGTTTAATTCATTAATGCTGAAAAAATACAAGATCTTGGAAGGCACAGCCAAGGACACACTAGGTTATTGAGAGAATTTTTAGCATCTAGCAAACATATTTTCCCCAAACACCTGAAAACTAATAGCAATTTCACCAGTGTGAAATCCCTCATATATGTGCCTCCAAATGACACAGAACCAGTCAGATATTGTCACCTTGACTGCCTGTAAGTGCCCTAGTCTATGGTAAGGAGACTATGCACAACAAGGGTGTTTGTCAATGTAGCTAAATTCACTACACTATAGCCAGTGGGGGAAATTTGGACAGACTATCAGTGACTTCAGCTCGTGTTCAGGGTTGTGGTTTGGGGTTTTTTCCTACCCCTGAGGATGAATTTGCCCTGTACATTGCAGAAGCTGAATCACAGTCGTCACCACCGTGCGCAATTGGAGACTGGATGATGCTGATGCTTCTTCCCAAATGCCAGTCTGTTTCTCACACAGTACACTGTTACACACTGCTCTGGGCCATTGGTCCCTTAGCTTTCCCTTCTGCCTCTAGGTGAATCAGACAAAACCGCTGATGGGTAGTTTCCCCTTGAATCATTTTCCTACTAGACAAGCATTCTCTCTCTATAGAGGAGTATCTTCCCCATGGGAATACTGCAGGTTTTCACAGGGGCAGCAGGAAGAAAGGAAGAATGGATCTTTTACCATATTAAGCATTTCCATTCCATCTTTGTTGTCTTTTTCACTAGCTCAGTTCTGTTTTATTCCAGGCTTAGGGAATCAAGCTATAATGCTCCAAGGGGTAAAGAGACTAGCTTGATGAGTCTAACCTCTGAAGATGCATCCAGGGTGATAAAAGAAGTGTAGCTATTGAAACATCTCCTTTCAATACAGTTGTTGTGTTGCTAGGTTTCCATCTAGATACACAGTCTAAAAGAGCAATTAAAGGAAGCTGATGCTGTGGATTCTATCTTTATCAACACTTCACAAGGTTATTGGTGAGAGAGGGAAAAATATTGTCCCCAAGCAAAGTTGTTCTGATGAGAACAGACAGCTAGTTTAAAAAGCTTACACACAAATTTTCATGGAGAAATTGTTTTTAAAAGCCTGAGTTTCTAGGCTTTTATCTAGCAGATTTTACGTATATCAGGATGTGGCTTTGTGAGCAAAAAGTCTGTGTGTTTATTCTGTCATTTGAATTGTAAAAGGACTTCTCTTCCAAAGCACAAGTCCTCACCCCACTTAACTAGTCTGTCTTGCCGCAGCAGATGAGGGCATGCATCATCCTTGTTTTAAAGGAACTTACTTGTTGGTGTATTACATTAGACACTAGCAGACTCTGCACAGCTGTCAAAATACTATTCTAATAATTGCATAAGCGAAGGTTGTTAACCAGCATGCTGCTACGCCTGTGCATAAAACAAAGGCGCAAGCGACACAGGATGCAGCAGCGAGGCAGCTGCCAGGTCCCACACGTGCCTGAGGGACCGGCCGCTTCCAGCTTCCTCTGTCTGGCCTGGAGTTTTTCAGTTACGCTCAGCTCCCAGTCTCTCAAGTGCTCCTAAATACCTGGGCAGTAGCAGCCAGCCCTGCTCTTTTGGCTTCTTCATCACATTACCAAGGAAAAAACAAAAGGGATCCTTTTCTCCAGGACAGCGGCTGTTTTTCTGGCACATCTTTGGAGACCACCTGAATGGCAAGAGCCGAGGACCAAGCTGAGTTGGGACTGTTGCTAAGCAATGAAATGTCCTTATTAAGTGGTGCGGTGTTTTTAGACAGGAAAAGTCCATTTCTACACAGGCTGGTACAAAACAGGAAGGTTACCTTACGTGTACTAGTTACATGATGCTCTTTATATCTTTTGGACACACAGCAGATTAGGATCGTGCCTTACTGGACCTGCTGACACCACTGCGTACGGCCAATACCCCACTGCCTCTGCTCCTCCACAGGGAGGCCGGCCAAGCCTCCGTGGAGCCAGGGACACAAAGCTGCTCAGTTCTGGCGCCCAACTTTTCCCCCAGGAGAACAGCCCTGCTGCAGGCGCAGCTCAATCAGCTCATTATAGAGGCAGCCTCCCGGGAAACGCTCTCCCTGTGCATATTCATGAACTATCCAAAGCTTCCAGGGAGAGTTGGCTAAACACACAACTGAGGGATTTAGCGGCTGGATTCCCCGGGGGGGAAAACAAGGTGGGGGTACAGGGGGGTGGAGGGTTGTTTAAAAAAAGAAAAAAAAAAAAAAAACCAAAACAACACGATTGGAAGCAGTGTTGTCCCTAAGCACTGCGGGACCAGGAGCCCGACCGACCCCCCGGGCCACCCCCCTGGCAGAGCCGAGCGGCGGAGATGGCATCACGACAGACGGCTGTGCTCACAGACTCCCCAGACCCCGCAGAGCCCCGGGGCCGCGGAGCGCATCACTCACCTCCGCCGCGCCGGGAGGCAGCGGCCGTGGGCTCGCAGCGATGCCGAGCAGCGCCGGCTCCCCCGCTACCGGTGCTCTCTGCAGCGCCGGCGGCGTGCGGCGGTGCCAGTGCCGGTCCCGCAGCCCTGACCCGGCCCCGCCGCCGCCTTTTGATGCCGCTCCGCCGAGCGCCGCGGCCGCCGTGGGCGGAAGGGCGGGCGGGCGGCCGGCAGCGCCCGCCGCTGGTGCCGCGGAGCGGAGCGGAGCAGAGCAGAGCGGAGCGGTGTGCTGTGCTGTGCTGTGCTGTGCCGTGCCGTGGTGTGCCGTGGTGTGCTGTGGTGTGTGCTGTGGCGTGCTGTGGCGTGCTGTGGTGCGGTGCGGAGCGCCGGGGCTGCGGGCGGCGCTGTGGCCGCGCTATAAACCGCGTATATAAACCGCGTATATAAACCCCGTCTATAAACCGTGCCCCGTGCGCGCTCCCCTCCGCTGGCCCCGCCGCGGTGGCCCCGGACGGGCAGCCCCGGTGGGACGGCAGCCGCACCACAGGGCCCGGTGCCGCCGGGAGGGCGCACGGTGACAGCCCGCACGCTCAGCTCCTGAGCGGAGGCGGCGAGGAACGGAGCAGCCGCCGAAGCGAGGAGCTGCGGGTGCCCGTGTTCCCTCCGGGACCGGCCTGCCCGCAGATGGAGCCCCTGGTTTACAGGCTGCCGTCCGGCGAGGGATGGTAATGCCTCGCGTGACTGATTGCGGACTGGGCATGGGAGTCCGGCTCTGTCGGGTGGGCACTGCCACCAACCCGAGACCTGGCGCGTCTTGGGACGGAAACTACCAGAAACTTTTGCGGTACTTGGCCGCTGCTGCAGGTCCAGCTCGTGTTAGAGCCAGGGCTTTGGGAAGGACTCATCATGAGTACTCGCTGGTACCCTCACTGCTAGAGAAATCCTCTATACAGGAGACATCTATATGCATTAAGTGGCAGAAATACGCGGCAACAATCCCTGAATTAAGTAGAAGTCATTAAATGGGAGGCAGCAAGACATTGATTAGGGTGATAGAGAAAATCTTTTATACATTCATGCTTGCCTCTCATGGAGCAAGGCATTCTGCATAGCTGGTCATCTAGCTTGCCCTGCCCTTGCCTTGGCTTTCAGGAGATGGAGTCCCATCTATGATAAAGAAATCCCTGAGTACCAGGGCTTTGCTTAGTGTTGACGGATGGTCTCAAATTACTGTGCTGGAGAGTGGTCTTGCATTTAATTATTTTGTGCTCTTCCAGCTTTGGAGGCAGAGAGAGAGAACAATAGTCCCCCCACCCTTGGCCTGTTTTCTCGAGTAACCTGTTACTGTAATGTGGACTCCTGCAAGAGCAGGATTATGTTAGTAAATTGCTGAACAACTACCTGATGGTAATGGCTTTTAATCAGGCTACATTACCTCTCATGTAGTCTAAACTTGTTTTGCCCTATATTCTTACTTATGTGAGTGTTGATGGTGCTTAGGAAAAATACCTATTTTCAGATAGATTTGTCAAGTCAATGAGAAATAGAAAGCAGCACAGTAAAACAGGCCCATCACCTGAGTCTGTCTCCAAGCGTGCTGTGTCAAAAGCTCTTTCTGATGCATCACCCGAAGTGAACAGGAAGTGAAGCAGACAAAGCCAGACCATCATCTTCCTTGTGGGGCTCCAAGGAATGCAAATTTAATGAGGCTTCTGAAGTAAAAATGCATTCCACCAGCTTTGTACACTTCTGCCAGTGGTAAAGGTGTCTGCAGAGAAGGTGACAGCGTGGCGTTAGCAATTTTGTTGAAAACTGCAAGTGTACAATAAAGGGAAAAATTGCTTTTCCTAACTTTGCTGGTGTTGCAAGCGCAGCCCATGCTGGTGTGAGAGACAGAGCTCAGTCAATCACTCAGCAGAGCCCAGCAGCCTGCAGGAGTTATCAGCTGGCGTCCACACTCAGACAGTAACACCACCCTCCTCAGCAGTGTTTCTGACTCTTGACAGCCTTCCAGGTGCACACAGACACATGCCCCGTGAGCTGGCCCCGCTCCCCTCTGGGCACAAGCACCCCAGGCTGAGCTGGCCCTGCTCCCCTCTGGGCACTATCACCCCAGGTGGAGCTGGCCCCGCTCGCCTCTGGGCACGAGCACCCCAGGCTGAGCGGGCCCGGCTCCCCTCTGGGTACAAGCACCCCAGGCTGGGCTGGCGCCGCTCCCCTCTGGGCACAAGCACCCCAGGTCGTGTGATGCACACAGGGGCAAATGGCCACAGAGTACTGCTGGCACACCTGCACGAAGATGAACCATTCCCATCTCCTCTCTGTGCAAATCAACTTGACCATTGCAGCTTTAAAAGTTCTACATGGTTTTTGAAGACCATAAAACCACGACACCTTCCTTCACGTGCACCCCATAGAGCTACACTAGCGCTTAGCTGAACTAGAATTTCCTCTTGCTGTACTAGCACCTACAATATGTACATGAAGAATATGCCTTTCCCTGTCAATATAGAGACACTCCAACTGCCACATTCAACATTAAGTATCACTACATGAACACCTCTGCACAGCACTCAAAAAGCCCTGTAATGGAACACTCACTGGATAGAAAGGGCTGACTGAGAGGCTGACAATCCTGCGCTATGGCAACTTCTATTATTTCAGTCTCTTCTCATTCTGCATTGGAAAGAAATAAAACATTTCAAATATTTGGAGATGAGAGGGCCAATATAGAGCCCAGGAGAAATCTTCATACCTGGTTTAACATTTCCTTCCATGTCCCTCTGTGTTCATAGAGCATCAGCTTCTAACTGCTATCACTTTCCTCCCTCAGGCCTCACAGAAGTGTTCAATCAAACATGGCATGTGCTGCCAAAATGAAGACATAGTTCATTACTCGTTTAAATCAGCACTACTGAGTATGTTTTACTCAGACACGAGTTGAAACTGTCTGCGTGAGAAACACATAAACACAAACTGTATCCAACTGTACCTGCGTTACTTGCACGTAACTGTACACAAAGGTGTCAGTGCCTTATTGCAGACTCCACTAACAATGCAAATGCATCTACAAAGAATTAGCATTATCTGTGGCTCTTATTAATGGCACACATGCCCAGGCAAACAGCACACTACTGTCCTCAGCCATGCAGGCAGAAACACCAGGGGACATCAGCACTGTACTGCACTCTTGGGTAGCAGCTGCAAATCCACAAACACCTGTCCACAGAGGCACAGTCACAGGCAGGCAGAAAAGGGATTGCTACTGTCCCTAAAGCCATTCCTGGCTAAAGGATGCCTTTTGGAGTTGGGAAACTGAAGGAAAACACCTTGCCCTTTATTCATGTCTCACAGCCTCAGCACAACCACCTTCCACACCAAGATCAGGCACCATTGGCCATTCCACTTGCTTATATTTATGGCCCCTCTCTGAAATTCTGACTGCTCATCAATGCGGAATAAAACTACCTAAGCAATCTTTCCTGTCCAGGTGCTTATTACTAAAGCGTTAAATAATGACATGCAGGCTCTCTTAGGCCTTGTAAATTTTATCTGGGAGACTTTCAGCTCCCACAAAGTCTATTACTGCTTGATTGCTTGAAAAGCTTTCAAGTTTGTACCAGCCAGACACAGAGCAGAGAGGGCTGGGCAACAGCCGAGCACTGAGCTTCCATCAAACACAATGGCTGGCTTGGGAGCCAAGCTCGGGATGGACAAATGCCTCCACGTGAGTGTGTACACATGAGTGCGTGCAAAGTCTGTCAGCACAGCCCTGGAGTACACACAGGGCTACCAGGGCTAGTGTACATGGAGATGTCTGTGTGCTTGGAGTTGGAAGCACATGGATTGAAATGTGTGTGTTGGCTTTGCACGGCCTGGTTTTTGGAATGGGTCCACAGAGGTGGCTTCTGTGNAAATGGGGGCCACAGAGGTGGCTTCTG